>PVIW01007579.1:0-70985 GCA_004026585.1 Noctilio leporinus
CCTCCCCCCAACCCCTTTCCCCCTGACCACTGAAGGCCTATTCCTTGTATTCATATACTTGGTTCTGTTTTGCTTGTTTTTAGTTTTGTTCATTATTGTCCCGTAATGGGTGAGATCATATGATATTTGTCCTTCACTGACTGGCTTATTTCATTAAGCATAATACTCTCCGGTTCCATCCATGTTGTTGCAAAGGGTACAAGTTCCTTCTTTCTTTCTGCTATATAGAATTCCATTGTGTAAATGTACCAAAGTGTTTTGATCCAATCATCCACTGATGGGCAAGGTTGCTGGTTTGATTCTAGCCAGGGCACATAACCAGGTTGCAAGCCAGGTCTCCAGCCAGGTCTTATAACTGGAGGCAGGTGAAGGGCAACTATACATTGATGCTTTTCTCCCTTTCTTCCTCCCTCCCTTCCCCTCTCTCTAAAAATAATGAATAAAATCTTTTTTTTAATCTGATAATCAGAATAATAATAAAAATATTATATTGTATGCAGAAAGTCTATTGTAATTTTTTTAACTTTTTGAAGATATCTCTTATCCAGTCTAGCAATGTAATCATTTTTCACACCCCAAGATTGATCATGCATGAAAGTTTTATTTTATAATGCCTGTTATGTAGAATATACTCAGTTAATACTTGTTGATGAGTGACTCTCTAGTTTTTTTAAGATTTTATTCATTATTTTTAGAGAGAGGGGAAGGGAGGTAGGAAGAAAGGGAGAGAAGCATCAATGTATGCTTGCCTTTCACCTGCCTCCAGTTATAAGACCTGGCTTGAGACCTGGCTTGCAACCTAGTTATGTGCCCTGACTGGGAATCAAACCAGCAACCTTTAGGTTCGCAGGCCGGTGCCTATCCACTGAGCCACCAGCCAGGGCCAACTCTCTAGTTTTAATCACAGAACTAAATGTTTAATGTTGTATGTATTTACAATACACCAAAGACTTTTGTCAAAAAGAAGAAAATAGAGGGAAGAATGTTGTAAACCTTACAAGCTGGGAAATGTTTATTTAGTATACATATTGGTGGTTTAAGAACTGAAAACGTTTAACATGATGAAAGAAAAGAAGAAGAAAAGCAAATGAACTTTTAAAAACTTCAGTGGTAATTTGAAAGATGTGAAACAAACATAAATGAAATAATAAAGAATTCCCTGGGCCCTGGCTAGTGGCTCAGTGGACGAGGCGCTGGCCAGCCTGCAAACCCAAAGGTCGCTGGTTCGATTCCCCAGCCAGGGCACATAATCAGGTTGCAAGCCAGGTCTCCAGCCACGTCCGTGGTGGGAGGCAACCATACATTGATGTCTATCTCCCTCTCTGCCTCTCCCCCTTCCCCTCTCTCTGGAAATAATAAATAAAAATAAAAATAAAACATTAAAAAGAAAAAAGAATTCCTTGAGTTAAAGGATTAAAGGAATAATTCCAATCTAAAAAAAAAAAAAAAAGGATTAAAGTAAGCAAGAATAGGAATAGGAAGAAGCTGACCTAAGACTTGAATCAGGCCATGGTCCAGGGATATTTCTGCTACATTAATTTGCCTCTCCATTACTTATTTGGGAGATCTTAGAAATTGGTTATTGTAGCCCTGGCTGGTGAGACAAAGTTGACTGAGTGCTGGCCTGCAAACCAAGGGGTCGCTGGTTTGATACCCAGTCAGGGCACATGCCTGGGTTACAGGACAGGTCCCCAGTTGGGGGAGTGTGAGAGGCAACCACACATTGGTATTTCCCTCCCTCTCTTTCTCTCTCCCTTCTCTTCTCTCTACAAATAATTAATTTTTTTTTTTAACTTGGTCATTGTACATAGAGGAACTAGTAGTTATTTTGAGAATTCAGGAAAAAGAATTCATTGCTTAGAACAGATACATACTGTAACTGAGGGTTGCCTCAGTTAATGTGAATTTTTTGGAAAATTAAGTAAACAAACATGAAAGGAAAAATGATAAGGAGCATATTATAAAATTGCCTCAGCAGCCATCTAGCCAGAAGAAAAGTAGTAAGCCAGTCACTCCATTTTTATGGACTGAAAATGGAGTTCATGATTCATCAGGTACCTGAAGTCTGTCAGAATCTGGAATCTATCAAGGGCCCAACATTGCTCTCTTAAAACTGGCAGTGAAGGAAAATTGGATTTTCAAATAGAAATTGGAGCCATTGTTAAAAGGAGATCAAGGTGGATGCTGAAAAAGAGAAAAACAAATGTGCATGATAACTACCTTCTAAGATTGTTGTGAGAATTAATTAGAACACCCAGACACTCATACATAACACTTAGCTCATAATGTAATAAGTGCATTTGCAAATAATTCAATAAACAATTATTATTTTCTGACAGATTTTGAGTCAGGTGCCATGACTAGGGTCACAAATCAATCCAAGTAAAATATTAAATGGATGATTGGTTAGCTCTTAGAAAAGAAATATTGATCACTAAGGAACCATCATTGAATTATTGAACCAAAATAGCAAAATATTCTAATATCTCAAGGTCATTTTTAGCTTCATACATAGAGGAAACATAGTATATTTGGTATCTTGGGATTTCAGAAAGTTGTCCCAATGTATTCTTTTGGACAGGGTGGGAAAAATGAAAGACTCTGCGCCAGCTCTAACATGGTGTGAGTCGTGTAAGTCAACAAAGATATTGACCTAGATGTGATATGAAGCTAAACTATTTAGTGACATAAATGATGCCAGCAAATAGTTGTAGAAGTTAGGAAAATGGTTAAGTGCCCTTATGCCTCAGGTAATAAAAAAATGCTATGTGTGATCTAAGCTGATCAAGGCACCAGATTTGTTTTATTTTATTGTTGTTGTATTACATCCATCCCCTTTTTGCTCCCCTCTGTCCTCCTCCCCACCAAGGCACCAGATTTATGGCTGTGAGCAACATACCAGGTCTGTCCCAAAAGTATCGAGCCAATGTCAATATAATTAAGAGTTTGTATGGGCGATACTTTCAGGACAGACCTCATATGGGTGCAAGTACATATATGTCTGTATAAACAATATATGTAACTTAAAATTATACAGCTGTACATTTGTGAATTAATCTCATTGAAGTCAAAATTATTTGTTATATTTTGAATCTACCCTTCAAATGAGCTTTTAGTTTCTATTTTCCTACTAGAATTTCTTTGTTCAAAGCATACTATAGTTGTTTCAGGTTCCCTGTATCTTGCTTAATAGGGGTTTACCTGTTTTATGACCATGTTGTTGCATAGTTGCTTGTCGTCTTTGGTAACAACTGAAAGCCCATGCAGTCAATAACAGTACTGATTAGGCTGACATTTAAAGACCACAGACCTTTGAGCATTCAGCACTGAGGCTTGTGGTAAAAAATTAAGCTTGAGAAAATTGATTTCTCCTACAGATTGAATTCAGTAACAAGGCAGCATCATAGATTAGAATATTAAAATATTCTAAAATATTTTAGAAAATATGCTAAAATATTAAGTACTAATTTAAAATCAGACAAACTGGATAACATGTTATTTTTCTTCATCTGTAGAATGAAGATAATAAACCCTCCTCATGGGATTGAGTTTATTAAAATGGGGTTATATCTATATGTGTTATTAAATATATGTGTAAAATACTTAGAATCATGCCTGACATAGTTTTTCAATAAAGTGTTCCTATTAACATACAAATGTGCAGATGGTATTTTCTAAGCTTTTACTTCTAAAGACTGAAATAGGGATTTTCTATAGATAATTTTGTTTGTTGCCTGGATTTAAGGCAATTGGGTTGATTTTTAACTGTTAATCCCTCAGAATTCTAGTACTGCAGTAGCAAAGAATCCAGCCTGAATCTGTTTCACATTTTTCCAAGCAGTCATCTATCTCTAATAGATCTTTCTGGCCTGGTATAATGTAAATTCTTCAATAAGCTTCTTGGTGCTGACATTTAGAATTTCACAACATTCATCAGCACTTAACATCTGTCACTGAAAAGACCTGGCAACATTGCAATTACATTCGGTTCTTGCTACTGCCAAGGTGTTAATGGTTCAAAAAAAAAAAAAAAAGGGTTCTGCCAAGCTTGGTTAATTTAAGATACACTCCCTAAAGGGCAAAGCCAAAAAAGATCTGTGCCAATGGTTTTGTTATGATATCTTGTATGCAAGAGTTTTGAACATAAAAATGTGTGATGTTCACAGATAACTGAATTAGGTTCAGCAGGAATCTATACTCAGGCACTGTATTAATCAGCTCAGGCTGCCATACAAAATTGACAGGGTAGCTTAAAAAGTAAAAATGAGCCCTGGCTGGTGTGGCTCAGTGGATAGGTGCTGGCCTGCAAACCCAAGTGTCGCTGGTTCAATTCCCAGCCAGGGCACATAACCAGGTTGCAAGCCAGGTCTCCAGCCAGGTCCATAGCTGGAGGCAGGTGAAAGGCAACCACACATTGCTATTTCTCTCCTTTCTTCATCCCTCTCTTCCCCCCTCTCTAAAAATAATGAATAAAATCTTTAAACAAAACAAAACAAAAGCAGAAATGTATTTTCTCACAATTCTGGAGGCTGGAAGTCCGCAATCACAGTGCCAGCAAGGTTAGTTTCTGGTGAGGACTCTTCCTGACTTGCAGACTGTCGCCTTCTCCCTGGGCCTTCACATGACCTTTCCTTGATACTTCCTCACAGAACCCTAATAGAAATAGTATTTTCCCACATTAAGATTATACAGACTAGCCCTGGATTGAGCACTGAATTTAGAACCAACCAAACCAAACAAACAAATTTTAAAAAATTATACAGTCTAAAAACATCAAGCTTCATTAATTTTGACTGCAATTTTATTTTATAATAACCCTATCTCATAAAAATTAAAAGCTCTAATTGAACTTTCTATGTATAGGAGATTTTTATGAAAAATGATAAATGCCATTTACTTGGCTAATTTTTAACTACACCACCACCTTTACTTTTTCTTGCTAACAATATCAAACCTAGGTCTAATGAACCCTCTAGGATCTAAAGCCTAGAGACTGCCAGTATACAGGAACTACAGTGGATACAATATTTTGTTAAATGATACCTTAAGGAAGCAATCTACAAAATCCAAAACATAGAACTGTCTACAGAATAAAATCCCAGTTCTCCAGTTAAGAGGGAAAACAATACAAAAGGAACGAACTGTTGATCCATGCAACAACTTGGAATGATGCTCAGTAACCCTAGTATGTAATTCAAAAGGTTGCATACTATATAATTTCATTTATATGAAATCTCTAACCGGGAATTGGCACCCTTTGGAGCCAATGCCCAAGGGGAGTGCCAGTCTCCGTGGGACAAAACCCCAGCATCAGTGTAACCACAGCCCCATGGATCCATGCATGGGGCCTCAAACAACCGTGGGTCATGTGCCCTCCTCTGGGCAGCTATACTAAGTGAGCACATATGTTGTGCTGGCACCAGAAATAGCAAAGGGGAGTAAAACATGAATTGGCAGAGAGACAATGGAGTTAGAATCAGCAAACATGAATTAAAGAACAGTTTCCTCTTGAACATGTAGTACTAGCTTTAAAGACAATAAAAATTCTAAGAGGACAGAGCTCAAGAGGAGCTGAAGTAGATAGAGAAAACTTCATTGAACAGAAGTGGTTTGGATGAACAGAGTGGATTTCAGACAGTGAATGTAGTATGAATAAAGATTAAGTGGCAGGAGTGAGCATGGCAGATGTGAGCAGGTGGAACTAGACCTATCTGCACCTGAAGGTACATACTGTGCAGTACTGGGAAACGAGACTAGGTAGATGAGCCAGGGCCAGGCCCTGGCAAATCAGGCAGGTTATGGTAAGCGTTAAACCATCCTTGTAGATTTTTGAGTAGGAGAAGGGTGACCCAACAAAATTATGATTATTTAAATACAAATATATACAGTCCAAGAAGCAGTCCAACCATATGTAAAGTGTCCTTGAAAATGGTTATACCAGTAGGTTTTGTTTCTTGATCAAGTGCTAGTGACATCATCGTGTTCACTATATGAAAATTCATCCAGCTATTACATCTGTGGTTTTACACATTTCCATAGGATGTTGCACTTAAAATTTTTCTTTTCATATACTTGGTGGGATGTGGTGGACCTCAGCTGGGACCACCAGATATGTTACATGTATCTATGAACCCATCAATGATAAGGGAAAAAATCTTATCACTAACTTGCCCAAAGTCAAACAGGTGATTAACGGTGGAAATAGGTAGGAATCTTTAGGTCTTCTGATTACCTGTCCAATATGACTTCAACTTCAGTTTAAAAAATGATAAGCTTTTCATTCTTTTTAGAATGATACCTAAGATCTTGGTTATGGTAGCCTTGTTTAGTCTATATACCTTCCTTATATACTGGAGAAATCAACAGATCATTAGCATTTCCCAAATATAGGCAGGAGTTCCTTCTTTAACAATTTGCATGTAGGCCCTGGCTGCTGGCACAGTGGATAAGGCACCAGCCTGCAAACCCAAGTGTCGCTGGTTCGATTCCCAGCCAGGGCACATAACCAGGTTGCAAGGCAGGTCTCCAGCCAGGTCTGTAGCTGGAGGCAGGTGAAAGACAACCATACATTGATGTCTCTCTGCCTCTCTGCCTCTCTCCCTTCCCTTCTCTCTAAAAATAATATATAAAATCTTTTAATAAATAAACAAATAAAGATTTGCATGTAAATATCAATAAGAATATCTAACTCCCCTAAGAGTTACCCTTAAAATAAGTCTGAACTTTTTCTGAGCTTATTTTTAAAATGCACTTTTTGTCATACACACACACACATAAATAGCAGACCCAACTTGTGTACTTTTGGGGCAGTGTTCAAGAAGTTAACTACAAGCAGATATATAATAAGTGGCGCAAGTAGGTTGTAAAATTGATCTTCAACATGATCTCATTTCTATAATAATATATTAGAAATATATCCATAGAAAAAATAATTGGGACATTTACCAAGATGTTAATGTTGATTATCTATGGAAGAATTATAATTTTATTTTCTTAATGTTTTCTTTTCTTTTACTAAAGTTTCAACAGTGACATAAATTGTGTAATCAGGGAATAAATTCTTTATTTTAGCCTCACTGGAGAACATGCTTATAGATTTTAAAGAGGGCAAAAGGGGAGGGAGAAAGAGAGAGGGAGACAAACATCTTGTGAAAGAGAAACATCAACCAGTTGCCTTTCCCACATGCCCCACGCAGGAGCTAAACCCCCAACCCAGGCATGTGTCCTGACCTGAACCAAACCCAAAATTCTTTGGTTTACGGGATGACACTCCAATCAACTGAGCCACACTGGCCAGAGCTAAACTCTTAAAAATATTTTTTAAACATGTTAAGCTTCCTATCTAGTTATACTCATGTATGGAAATCATATCTCAGCACTTTTCTATGCTCTTTTTTTTTATTTCAGTGGCCATGTTTATATAATTTAGAATGCTAATTAACTATTGAAATGCAAGGTTTTCACCAGCTAAACATTTCAGTAATGTCCTGTTCCAGTAAGGCATTTTATTTAGACATAAAATTTCATAAGAATACAACCTGGGACCCTGACAGGTAGGCTTAGTTGGTTTTAATTCCTGGCCAGGGTACATGCATGGGTTGAGGGTTGGGTCCCTGGTTGGGGGTGTGTCCTAGAGGCAACAGATGTTTCTTTCTCACATCAATATTTCTATTCCTGTCTATCTCCCTCCCTACCTCTCTCTCTAAAAATAATTCCAAATTTAAAGAAAAAAAAAAAATGTAGAGCCTAGGAATGGTATAGCTAGCTAGCTATTGGAAAAAGCTGCCCTGGCCCAACCAAGGGGTCTTGGTTCAGCTCCCAGTTGGGGCACCTTCACCCTCTCTTTTTCCCTCCCTTCTCTTCTCTCTAAAAAGTGAATAAATAAAATCTTTTTTAAAAAAGAAAAAAACTACTTAAATATGTAACACGATATAAACCTCTGTGCAAATGTTTCTGCAGGTATGCTGGTATCCTCCTGGGCATCACAAATTCATTTGCCACTATTCCAGGAATGGTCGGGCCTGTCATTGCTAAAAGCCTGACCCCTGAGGTAAGTAGATCTACACAGTGCCCTAAAAGCTACTCATGTATGTCAAGGTAGAATATATTTCAACTAAGAGTAAAATTCTGAATGTTTATTTATATGCCATTCCTTACAGCAACAGAAAGTAAACATCTTAATGGGTAGGAATGTTTATTTTCAAAGAACACTCTTTGGATTTCAGACAGAACAATAGAACTAAGTTAAACAAAGATCTTATAGCTGAAGCTACACAAGAACTTAAAAGTTATGATAGTAGACAGATAAATGACTGTCTTTTATTTGAATGAATTAAAATTGGTAGTGTATAACTATTCCAGAATTGGATGCATGAAGGTAAGGTGTCAGGAGATCATGTGAGAATGAATAAGGAACAGTTGAAGTAATTGAGAGTTTTTAGAGGAGCAGAAGACTTGCGAAGTCATGGTAGCGTGTTCACAGATTTGAAGGACTATCTACCATGTGAAAGATGGTGACTTGTTCTTAGCAGTTTCACAAAGACAGGTGGAGAGAAGTTATGAGGCAAGAACAGGAAGGTTTTTGTTTAAAGCTGTCACTATATAGGATGGGCTGCCTTATGAATTAATGAGCCCTAAAATAGTCAACCATGTATTCAAAAGGCATTTCTTGGGTGCTTATTAATATGCCAGATACTGAGAATTCAAAGGCAAAAAAAAAAATGACAAGTTTCTGCACTTAAGAAAATCATTTAGAGATTATATGAAATCAAACAAAATACAGCATGAAAGATGCTGCAGAACAAAATGTGTGCAGAGTGCTCTGGGCACAAAGGAGAGAATAACCAGTTTGAATGGATGAAGCCCTAGGAGCGAGCCAGGGGCATGGGGAGGGCCTGAGCCCTGAGGAGCAGGGTGGGCTGAGTCACCCGGCTGGCAGCCTGGGGTCAGACTGTGAGCAGAGACATTGCAGGATAAAAGGTTGCCTACTTTGTGTAAGAGATCAAAATTAATGACCTCAAAGGCCCTTTCCAACTCCAGTTGCCTGTTGCTGAAAAAAATCTAAAGGACTAGTGAAATAAATTCTTCAAGAAGCTGCCTTAAACCTCTTAAAAGAGATTTAATTTTCTCTTTGTTTTGTCTCTGTGATCTAATTAACCCTAATTAATTCTTAGAATTTTAGGATATGCTTACAAACTTTCTTATAACCAAATACATTGATCTCAGACATGTATGTGTTTATCATAGGTGATGTTCCTATTCTTTCTCTGTTCTCACCATTTCTAATTCCTTAAATGAATCATGTCCCTTGTTACTGGTTTTCTCACATAATAGAAAGTTATTTTGGGAAAGAGGTCTTTTCTAAAATTTTGTGTCTCCATATAGACACAGAAATGTTTAATCTTATCTTCATGGAGCATTGTGACAACAAAAGAAAATTAACACACTGCCACATATTCATTTCACTTACTGATACTCCTAGCACTTGTGTTAGGGAAATATGGACTCGTAAATTAAAGTCTCAAATGTTTATAAAGTGGGAACTGAACTAGATTTTGGATATGTTACTAAAGCTTTTTAATAAAGGATACTATTTTTAATTTTTTATTTATTGATTTTAAAGAGAGGAAAGGAGATTAAGAGGAAGGAAAGGACGATGCGGAAGAGAGGGAGAGAAACATCAATTTGTTGTTCCACTTATTTATGCATTCAGTAGTTGATTCTTATATGATCCCTGACTGGGGATCAAACCCCAAACTTGATGCTCATAAACCAACTGAGCTACCCAGCCAGGGCCAGGATATTATTTTTAAGAAAGAAAAACTCATTTTTTTTACAATTATAATTGCTTACAATTAAAATTTACTGCACTGCCTCAAAAACTCTGTGTAATGAGTCAGAGTATAAATAAATAATTAGAAGTCAGTGTATATCTGAGGTTCAGTTTTGTTACAAACCAAACAGCATTCTCTAAAAACTGGTGGAATTTTTGTCAAAAATCATCTAGGAGCCATGTGAGATTTCTAGCACAATTGATTAATTTTAAGTTACAAATTGCCTCTAGATAACACTCAGGTATTATTTTATCCTGTAAAGCACACAGGAATCCTAAGAAGCCATCCTAAACGTTTCTTCCTGGTATATGGTGGAATTCTTGACTGACTCCTGCTTTAGGGTAATGGCACATTGTTAGCATATCTAAGTAGTCACTAAAATTTAAGGTAGATCTCTAAAATCTTTTCCTCCAAAATACTTATTCATCTCAGAGAAGTGTAACTTAACCACATAGTGCTCCTTCATGTTTTTTCTTTCTTCCTAAGTAAATAACCTCATACTAGCTTCCTACTATCTTGTCTCTTTCTTTCTCATTGCCAACTCTTCTGGGGTTTTTGTTTGTTTAATGCTGCAGATGTAGCACTCTGTTCAGATTGAAATTGTAAAAATCCAAAAAATGATTGTTCAAGCTAGTCATATGACCCAGAAGTTTAGATAACTGCCTGATGTTTTTATACCAGTGGATTGTACACTGAACTGTGTTTTCTTGATCTCTTATTGACAAATCCAATGCATGTCTTATTTGGTGTGCCATTCGAGAGCCGTGCAGAACCTTTCAGGCCAGTCCTCAAACTTGAAGTCAGTCTTAATTCATCCTTACTTGATCCACATCAGGCCTTCCCACCTAAGAACTTAGTAGATGATATGTAGGTATAATACTTGCCTAATAACAAAGACTCAAGGATATGCCAGTTTATTCTTAATAAACTTTTTATTGAAGTATAACATGTATTTTTAAAATACACAAATTCTGCCCTGGCTGGCGGTGCAGTGGATAAGGTGCCAGCCTGCGAACCCAAAGGTCGCTGGTTCGATTCCCAGCCAGGGCACATAATGAGGTTACAAGCCAGGTCTCCAATCAGGTCTGTGGCTGGAGGCAGGTGAAAAACAACCATACATTGATGTCTCTCTCCCTCTCTGCCTCTGTCCCTTTCCCATTCTCTGAAAATAATAAAATCTTTGAAATACACAAATCCTGAGTATACTGCTGAATGAATTTTCGCAAAGGTTAGTCCATCTATGTAAGCAGCATCCAAACAGAACATTTAAAATTCTTGCAAAGCCCCCAGGTATCTCTTCCTACCAAGAGCCCCCACTTTCCTGAGTTTTAACATCATAGATGAGTTTTGTCTGATTTTGAGCTTTATATAAATGTTCCATATGTACTCTTTATGTCTGTGTTCTGTTGCTTAACATTTTGTTTGTGAGATGTATCTATATTGTGGTAGTTCATTCATTCTCATTGCTGTAGAGTATTTCATCGAACAAATATATCACAATCTCACTGCTGATGGACACTGGGGTTGTTTCATTAATGAATAATGTTACTATTTTAGCAATCTTGTGACTCCACCTTTTTTTATAAAGTGGACTACAAGAAATTTTCATGTGCATTTTTTTCTTTCTCTACAGAACACTATTAGAGAATGGCAAACTGTTTTCTGGATCGCTGCTGCTATTAATGTGTTTGGTGCCATTTTCTTCACACTCTTTGCTAAGGGCGAAGTGCAAAACTGGGCCCTCGAAGATCGCCACAGACACAGAAACTGAAGGAACCAATAAATAATCCTGGCTCTATTAATGTATTTTTATTTATCATGTAACCAGAGAGTGCCTTTGATATTTTAATGGTGTAAGCATTCTCTATACAAGAAAAAAATTGTATATGTATTACATTTTTAAGGCTTATAATCATGACATGGCACGAGTGGCCAGATTAGTAAAATCAGCTATTTTTAATTACTAATAACATGTATGCTGGAACTTATATTTTAGGGCCCCATGTCTAGCTGCAAATCAAGCAATATGCAGTAGGGGAGCTCTGTTTATTTTTAAGGGCCATCCTTAGGAATGAACAGAAGTGGACTCCTCTATACCTTTGCTTAGTTAAACTAGGTAATAAACCTTAGGTCTTGGTAAACACTTATTTTGATCCACTTTCCTCATAGAAATAATTTATCATGAGCAATCCCTGAGCCTTACATCTCAAACTTTAGCATCTCCACAAAGCTGCCAGTCATTCTATAATTTGGCCTGGCAGCGGGGCTGAGGGAAGCATGCCCAGGCAGCTGCCAGGCATTCCTTTCCTGGCTTCAGGGACAGTGCCCAGCTTTATTAGAGGCAGCAGCCAAGACCAGGGTCAGAGCCAGGGCTTTGGATGGTGTGCTTCCCCTGGGGGCTGTTAATGTGCAGATAAAGCCCTGAACAGGCTAGAACATTGAGATGCACAGCCATGGTTCTGACGAATCCTTGAACTTTCCCCTCCCAGGAATATTGCTTGACTGTAACCCACAAAAATAAAGTGTGGTGCCCAATTAACCACAAATAACATTATCCTTGATTAAAGCTACCTTTGAGTCAATCAGAGTATAAATTCTAAGTCTTATGTTCTACGAGTTACACCAGAATTCTTTTTAAAAATTTCTTCTGTTTGTCCAAATATAAGATTGTGATTGTAGTTTAAGGTTTAAGTGACTTTTAAAGGCCACATATCCTGAAACCAGTTGTAGTGTAAAGGTGAAAATCATCTTCCTGCTGATTTCTGAAATCACATTTTTTTCCAATGGCTTTTGAACATGCTTTGAAAACGTTTATGTGATTTAGAACTTGGTTTATGTTGTATTGTGTTTGTTCAACACTACCTGTAACATTTTAATAAATCTGTTTAATGTAATATGATGTGAATAATTTTTGTAAATTTATTTTATATTTGTAAATAGCAATGATGATATTTCTCTTATAACTCATCAAAATAAACCTTTCTGGATTGATTTTTGAATCTGACAGTTTTATGATATTTTCTAGTGTGCACAGCAGCTATTTTACATCTTTTTTGTCATCCTCCTGAAGCCACCCATCTACCTTTTCATGCATCTTTGCCACACCAGGCAGAGGAGATAAGCCATCGAAGTGATGCAGCATCAGAAATCTCTTGCCTCAAACTGCACTTCCTAGCCCACCACTAATTCTACCTTCTCTTACCTTCTCTAAGACCTTACTTTTTATTTTTTTTAAGATTTTATTTATTCACTTTTAGAGAGAGAGGAAGAGAGGGAGAGAAGCATCAATGTGTTAGAGAAACATCCAACCAGTTGATTCTCATACGCCTCCAGCTGGGAACCTGGCCCACAACCCAAGCATGTGCCCTGACCCAGAACCGAGCCAGCAACATTTGGGTTTGCAGGCTGGTGCTCAGTCCACTGAGCCACACCAGTCAGAGCAATAATTCATTTTTAATTGCTTCTCTAATCTCTACCTTTCCTTGTTCTTCTCCTTCTACCTCAAATACAAGTCTTCTGCCCTGTAGAAAACAAAATAAAACATTCTCCTGTGGACATAAGAACATATACATGTATATATACATATACATACATACAGAACATCTTCAGAACCATACTCAAGAAACAAATCAGTGGCTACCTCTGGAGAGAGAAAAGGCAGCCAGCAATTGGAAGGAGAATTAATTTTCACTTGCCCAAAAGTGGCAGTAATATAACCTATTCAAATAAATACATCATTTTTTTTATCTGTTGCTGAAACTACTATACAATCAGCAGCAGGTTTTCAGCTGCCTGCTGGACATCCCCAGCTGGCTACCTTTGTTCCTAAAACTTGTTTAACTCCACCCTCACCCCATCCCCAATAAAAGTGGCTATTCCTGCCACTTTCCTTATTCCTGTTAAAAGTTTCATTTCCCCACTTAGGCTTGGACCTGAAGTTGTTTTTTATTCTTTTTCCTCCCTCGTCTCCCACCTCCAACCCTGTATCTAATGAACAACCTGTCTTTTCCATTTCATTTTTTCAAGTCTCTGGAATTTTTGCTCCCTCTGCCATCTCCTAAATAAGATACCTGTGGCTTTTGTATCCTTCTGAAATAAACAAGTGAAGTGGCCTCTCCACCTTTTTAGTCAGATCCTCTTCCGTCCACTTCCCACCAGCGCTGGGTTAATGGCCCTAATACTCCTCATTTCCCTGGTCAGGACGCTGCCCGCCACCTCAGGAACCCCCACCCCAATCTGGCTTCCTTCACCACCAAATGAGCTCCTCCCTGAGCAGCCTGGCTCCTCTCCCACCACAGCTTGTAGCAGGGCGTCTGGCTACTGAACACTTCCCCTCAGCTCTCGGTTTCCCTTCCCCTTTCATACTCTAGGCCTGGAAGGTTGCTCTTCATCCCCACCTCCTTCATGACCCCAGATTTTGTCCATTCTCCACCATTAAATTCTGATCTCTTCCTTTGATCCACTGGAACTCCATATTATGTATTCATTTTAAGGGTTTGTTTGTTTTAACTCAAGGACTCAGGTTCAATTATGAGAAAGTATTTTTTTTACCAGCCTATTGAAGTTATTGGGGTTGCATTGGTTAATAAAATTATATACATTTCAGGTACACAATTTTATAATACATCACCTGCATTGTGTTCACCACCCCAACTCAAGTCTCTTTCCACCACCATTTACAACCCCTTTACCCTCTTCTACCTCTTCCTACTCCCTCCCCCTCTGGTAATCACCACACTGTTGTCTGTATCCACGAAGTGGTTTTTCTGGTTTGTATTTGTTTTTAATGTTTGGTTAGTATTTTTTAATCCCTTCGCCTTTTTCACCCAACCCCGGAGAAGTTCTTTCTTCATTCATTCAACAAACATGAATGGTTAGAAGATCCATCTATTCTTCCAGGCAACAAGGATAAGGATACAGAGATGCCTTTGACATAGTCAGTCTTTTCCCTCCTTAGAGTCCTTTCCCTCCCTGGAACTTAGGCTACTGCATCCCCGTTCTCCATGGTTTTCCCTTTATAATACAATACATATGAACTCATGCTTATCTATCACACTATTAATCACGAGCCTCTTGAAGCAGGGTCCATTGGATTCATCTCAGCATGGTCTTCCTCATAACTATGCTTTGTCTTATATTTCAGTTGCTTAATAAGTATTTAGAAAATAACTGCTTGGTTAAATAGACAAAAAATGAATTATTTGCATATATATTTTTTTTCTCATATACATGTTATTTTCTTCTCAAAAAAATAATTTTCTTCTTAAATGTGCCAAATTCTTTGAGTGAAGAAATACTAATCTCAAAATGTTATAAGTGGCAGTTATTGGTAAAAGGTTTTAAAAATATTTGAGAGCAGCTTGGTTCTATATAAGTAAAATATTCCTCTTTCCAGTTATGCAACAAATATTTATTGAGCTTTCTTTATGAACCAGGCTTTGTTCTTTGCACCTGGAACACAGCAGTGAAAAAAAGTTATCAAACTTTTTCTTCAGAGGTTCCAGCTTTTGAAACCTTCCCTGTAAAATGTCCTTACCCACTGGGAATGAGCATGCCAACCGACATTGAGAATCAGACTTATGAAAGAAATGGAGACAATCGCTGTAATCAACATTTGTATTATAACCAGTGTAACACCTTTGTTCAGCCTTTCTTTCCTTTTCAAGAACCAGACCATAGAGGTGTTTGAATTTAAACTCTGTTGCAAAGTAAAAAATACCTGACCTCCTCTCTAAGGTGGCTTATTACTGCTATTCAAAATGAAATTTCCCCAATAGAAAACACTGATAAAATTATTTAAATCTGAAGGCAGGAAGAGCACCATAGGGAACTGCTGGTTCCTCTCAGGGAAAGCATGTAACTGCTTCACATAAACAGAAGTGGGACAGATATATGTCTGATTTCAGTTCAAGAATAAACTATCTCACAGAAACGTAAATTAAGATGGATCACAAAGCCTTTTCAAATGCCTGATGCCTTTTACAGCAACCATAAGCAGAAAAGCCAGTTACAAGTTTGCACTCTGAGAGGATCTAATAGAAACCACTTTCTGAGAACTCTGCTATAAACACACAGGCAACACTAGAAACAAGACATGTGGCAAATGATCTGCCACCCTTTTCCATGTGCCTAGAGAGGAAGAACACTAGTAATTTTCCAAGCCTGTTTACTTTCACTTTATCTTGCTGCCGGGGAGGAGGAACAGAAGTTCCACGTCACTGGCTGTCCTGTACTTGTGAGAAGCCATTATTGCACAACTACGCTGGAAGGATATTTAAACGGCCTGCTTCCCATACACGGGGGAAGCCTACCATCCTAACTACTGTATTAAATCTTTTCCTGAAGTGCTCTTTTCCACAGAAGCAAGTGAAACGTGCCAGCATTTCCGACAGTCGCCGCCTCTCAGGATCAAGTGTGCACACCGCCCCAGCGGTCCTTCACAGCGCCACAAATAGCCCTGGTTCGAAGCATTTTACATCTTTGAACTCAGTCCGAAACCTGAGCTTCCCACACAAGTTTGGTTGAGATTGAAACCAATCTGAGTAGAAAATATGGTCTGGGCTCTTGCATGCTCAAGGACTGTTTTGCGTGAAGTACTAGGAGGCTATTAGAGGCAATTCAAGTATGTAGGTTGTGTAAATTAGCTATACCATATCTATTACAATGCCTTTTTCTTTAACATCAGGGAAATACCTAAGAGGTGAGCAGTGCTTTCACGTTGTTCTACCGTGCGTGGCAGGGAGTGCATCCTGAGCACTCAGGGGACTGTGTTTCTGACCCTCACCTGCTACAGAGAAGCATATGATCCATAACAGCATTTGCATAACACTGTCACAGGGTTACCTCCCCAATACTGCAGCACCCCTGACTGTGCAAGGAGCAAGCAGGGGTCACAGTTGGGGTCCGGGATATGTTCTGACTGTTAATGGAGAGTCTTTGGCCTTGCAGGGACCCACCCAGTAACCTTAGCTCCCAATGTCAACTCCAAGGAAACAAGCCCACTGGCTCACACTAGTTACACAAGACAAAAAAAAAAAAAAAAAAAATCCCTTAACAGTATCTGTCCCTATCACAGATTCAAATTATTACTTAAAGGACAAAGCAGTTTCTTGTTAATTAAGAAAACAATTCTACAGGAAGCCTGTGCATCAGGGCACACTGAAGATTTTTAATATCTTCTTCCAGAATGAGTTGTAAAATTAACCTTGGGCCCAAAAGCAACTCCAGCTGGGAATTTGTTGTAATAATATCTTATCTCCAAGTATGATATTAGGGAGTATTTAATTATTCTATCTTTATCTATAGTATTATTTTTTTTAATGTTTTCTGTAAACCTAAGCATGCCAATACATAATTTAGTTGCTTATGTCAAAAAAAAAAAAAAAAGAACTCACTATACCACTTTGAAATTTTTAATGATTTAGGACACTTTGAATGGATGCCAAAGACCAACACTCCCTCTCTATGTTGTTACTGAAAAATAAACTCCCTCCAGAAGACCTGTTCACATTCCTACTTGGTTTCATGCACCTTGCAATTTCAAATTATGGGATAGGTAGCAAGGACTGGGAGGTAGAGCATCAGCTCCTATTGAGAACTGAAAGTTCAGAACGCAGGAGATAAGTAAGTCTAGAAACCTCACCTGCGTTTTCTATACCTCTCCAGCCTCCCACTCCCAACATCTTCCTCACTTCCTGCCCTGTGACAGGTCCCCCTCACCATTACCCCTTTTCAATCCTTCCTGCTAGCAGGAATGTTCACTGCAGAGTCATGGCTAGTGCCCCTGGTTTCTCTGTCCTTCCTAAAAAGTTCTCTCAGCCCTCCTTTCTGCTCTTACTTTTTACCCACACAGTAAAAGGGAACCTAAGAAAGTTGGTGAGGAACAATAGTGAGTTTTCGCTCCAGGTTTAGACTGGCTTGAGGTGCAGGCAGACATGGGATGCACCTTATTACATCTTCTGCGTCTTTGTTCTTCCACTGTAAGTCTAAGAGAGTTGATCAGAAGAGGAGAGGATGGAATGGACTGAACCAGGACTATACAAGACTGTCAACTGAATAAAAACAAAAGTAGCTAACGAAATAGTGAAGATGCGTTCCAAATTCAATGTAATATTCAGTATTATAATATTAATAACAACGTTTTACATTTTCCAGAGTAGTGAAAAGGTGCCACTTCGCTATGTATGGTGCCCCATACATAACACAGTATGAGGGCTCTACATTTCACATTTCTTTCATTCCCCCCATAGCCCTATAAGTAGGTATCAGCACCACCATTTATAAATGAGGATACTGAGGAAGTCATACAACTAAGTAGAAGACAAGATTTAAACCAGGTGTTTCTGATGTTAGAACAGAATCTCTTTAGTCCTATGCTATCCTGTCTCATTAAAAATCATGTTTGGGGGAAGAGCAAAAAGAATAAAGTGGGTCTAAAACATGGTAATGAAAGGAAACTAGATCAGATGAGAAGCATGCAATAGAATAAATAGATGTCAAACTATAACCCTGTACCTCTTAAAATTACATAATAGTTTTAACCAATGTTACCCTAATTAATTTTTTCAAAGAAGTAAAGAGTAAGCCTCATTACAATAGGAAAAATAGTCATACTTGGACACTGTTAATGAGCATAAAATTAAAAGATTTTTGGAGAGAAATTTGGCAATATATAAAAATTGAATAAATATATTCATTGAACCAGCAATTCTACATATGGTAATCAAGACTAAAAATTATTTGAACAAGCATCAAACATTTTTAAAAGATTTTATTTATTATTTTTTAGAGAGAGAGAAAGGGAGAGAGGCAGAGAGAGAGAGAGAAATATCGATGTATGGTTGCCTTTCACCTGCCTCCAGCTAAGGACCTGGCTGGAGACCTGGCTTGCAACCTGGTTATGTGCCCTGGCTGGGAATCAAAACAGTGATTTTTGGGTTTGCAGGCTGGTGTCTTGTCCACTGTGCCACCATCCAGGGCCTCATTTTTTTTAATATTGTCAATTTTCTATCAATGATAAAATTGATAAGTAAGTTCTGCTATGTTCATAGTAGAGAATACTATGCAGCAATTAAAAAAAAAAAAAAGAGCAGAGCCTTGACTGGTGTGGCTCAGTGGGTAGGTATCATCTTGCAGCAGCCAGCATGCATTCAAGAGGCAACTGATGGATGTTTCTCCCATACACTGATGTTTCTCTCCCTCTTTTTCTGCCTTCCTATCCCTCTCTAAAAATAAATATATAAAATCTTTAAAAAAAGAAAGAAAGAAAAGAAAAGAAAAGAAAGAATAGAGAGAGAGATGTAGAAGAATATCCATGCTTTTTATTGAAGGATGAAAAAGTTACCTACTAACAATACACAAATTGTTTTACCCTTTAAAAAACACAAGTGTCCTGGCTGCTGTGGCTCAGTGGATTGAGTGCCAACCTGTGAACTAAAGCTGACAACCAAACATGTCAGGGTTGCATGTGCCAGGCCAGATCCCCAGTTGGGGGCATGCAAGAGGCAACCACACATTGATGTTTCTCCCCCTCTCTTTCTCCCTCCCTTCCCCTCTCTCTAAAAATAATAAAATCTTTTTTTAAAAGGCAAATTATGTATGTGTTGTTGTATGTTCTATGTGTTGATATATACATAGAAATGATCTGTTAATGGTAGTAAATCAAATTAGAAAGTGAGGAATAGAAAAAAATATCTTTACAACCTAGGAGTAGAGGAGGGAAATACATAGATGGATTTCACTTCCTTAAATTAATTACTTCTGTTCAGCAAAATATATCAGGCAAGTTAGTGGATGACATACTGGAGCAGAAACTGTAACATTAATATCAAGAACATCAAAGAACTTTTGCAGATCAACAAGAAAAAGACAAAAAAAAAAAAAAGAAAGAAAGAAAAAAACCTAATCCAAAGAAAAGTGAGCAATGAAAAGACAATTTACTTAACAGAAAGCCAGATATCAATTTTAGCAAAAGATGTTCAAACTCCTAGTAAGTATAGGAACAAAATGCCCCACACCTGGGGCACCTGTGGGTATGTCACAGAGTAATTTCTTACTTAGGTCCTTAAAAGAGCATATATAGCCCTGGCTGGTGGCACAGTGAATAAGGCACCAGCCTGCAAACCCAAAAATCCATAGGTTCAATTCCCAGCCAGGGCACATAACCAGGTTGCCAGCCAGGTCTCTAGCCAGGTCCTTAGCTGGAGGCAGGTGAAAGGCAACCATACATTGATGTCTCTCTCCCTCTCTGCCTCTTTCCCTTCCCCTCTCCCTAAAAATAACAAATAAAATCTTAAAAAAAAAAAAAAAAAAGAGCATATATACCACTCTGTTTATTAGGACAGAGTTGGTGGCAAGCCCAGGTGTCCTTCATTAGGGAAATAATGTTAAACATGGCATTTGTTTACTAGGTTATGCTATCGCTCAGGTACATGCAGAGACCTCAAAAAAAGAAGAACTGAGTAAAAAAGAAGACTTAGCACAATACCACTTCTGAAAATTAAAAGCCCATACATAAAAATGTAATTATTTTTCTGATACTTGCATAGTTTAGAACATACAACAAACTCATTAGGGAGTGACAAGGCAAGGGAGAAGAAAGAGTAGAGATGAGGGCAAGGGGAAGATTAAAATTAAAACAAGACCATGGGCTTGGACTACATATCAGATTCTATGAAGAAAAGACTATGAGATAAAAATAATTTTTTAAGTGGATACTCTGAAGGTGTTAAAGTTGGGCAGGGGAAGAAATATTTCATTTTCTAATTTGTACTCTTCTGCATTACTTAATTTTTTTACAATGAATGTACATTACTTGGATAATTTTTTAAATTATTGCAGAAGAGTAGTTATTGAGAACTGTTCATAATAGATTAACAGGTAGGGTGATTATATTTTGTTTTTTAATAAAAGCTTTATTGAGATATAATTTTCATACTATAAAATCCACCTTCTTTAAAGTGTACAATTGAGTTGTTTTTAGTATATTCACGGAGTTGTGCAACTATCTCACCTTTAATTCCAGAACATTTCATCACTCCAAAAAGAAACCCCTATGTACTGTATTAGCAGTCCCTCCCCAAAACCCTCCCCTGCCCCCAGAGCCTGCCACCACTAATCTATTTTCTGCCTCTATAGATTTACCTATTCTGGACAGTACATGCAAATGAAATCATACAGCATGTTGTCTGCATGTCTGGCTTCTTCCTCTAAGCATAACATTTTCAAAGTTCACCCATATTATAACATGTTATATTTTGTTCCAGTTTATTGCCAACTAATATTCCAATGAATTAATGTAGCACTTTCTGTTTACCCATTCATCAGTTGATGGATATATTTAGATTGTTTTTTTTTTTCTGGTAGTTATGAATAACGCTACTAGGAACATTCATACATACACGTTCTGTGTGGACAAATGGCTTCAATCATCTTGAGTATATAGTGGTCACATTGCTATTTAAATAAAATATGCACAGAAAAAAAAAGAATATACACACTGAAATCTTAACAGGAATTATTTCAGGGTAGTGGAACAATAGGTGATTTTTTTTTTCTCCTTTGTGCTTTCTTATATTAAGTTTTCAAAAATAAAAATTGGGGGATTTTAATCAGGGAAAATATTCTACATTATTTGCAAACATACAAAAACTCAGGGTCAACCGCAGACCCAAAGCCAGCGGGGGGGTCCCATGGTCTCTGGCACCGCAGCTCCAGGCAGGAGCGCCCTGCCTCCAGCTTCATCACCCTGGAAGCCTACACCTCAGCCGGGCACAAAGTGGCTTCTGTGGCCGACAAAGTGGCCCTTGTTGATATTCATGTCAGTCCACAGGCCGTGCCAAATGACCCATATTTACTTGCCAAAAACACAGACACCAGTGGAGGGTGCCATTCAGTAGTGTTTTTCTCTACTTCCTTATCCCAGCTTAACGTCCATCGTTTTCATTATGAGGATTTTATAGCTTTAAAATCTTTTTTAAAAGAACTGATATTAGAGCGTACACACACACACACCCCTTTCTTCAGAAGCGTGGAACACCCTGCAGTTTCAGTGCCCTACAAACTATTCACAGCGCGAGGATCCTTTCACCCCGGACAACCAAAGAAAATCCTCCAGATTTGAGCCACTTGGCGAAACACTTCCCCTCAGGGCGGGGCGGGGCCGATATTTATAGCTCTCAGGAAACAGGAGTTTGACTCACATTTAGCTGACTTGTGAATCAAAACTACCCAAGACTAGCTTTTTCTCCGAGGAGAAAAGATGACCTGAGAGAGCAACCATCTCTACGCTCCCCCAAAGAAAATACAAAGAGAAGAACTGAGAGGGAACAGCTGCGCTGGCCTCGGGAACAATGGAAAGTCTCCCCGGGGCCTCGGCCCGCCCACCCACCCGCACCTGGAGGGGGTAGGGCTGCTCTGGCTAGTGGCGGCAGGGACGCTAAAAAAAAAAGACTTTTTTCTTCCCCTTAGTTCTTGCTTTTTAACCTAACATGTAGAGCTAGCTCTTAAGATTACTATATAATTAGGATAATTTTGTAAAGCCCATAGGTGCTGTGGGACCCAAAAACGAAGCCCTGGTTCCCAGAGAGACCAGGGTTACCGCAGCGGGTAGATGTCAGAAGACCCCAGATCGATGCTCTCCAACCCCCTCCCGCGCGATGGTGGTAGTGATGGGAGGATCCTGGCCAAGACCCTGCAAACGCTTCCTTAACGCCCCAAAATACTAGCCTGGAAAGAGGAACCCTGGCAAACCTTTGCCCCTAGGCCAGGGGTGAAGGACCGGCTGAAGTTGGAGGAGGCCGCCTTGGACCACACAGGACAGGAATCTGACCTTTCAGGCGGAAAGGCGGGTGCTGCCAAGATGTAGGCTTGAGGCCTGCCTGGTGGTTAGAAGGTTGTTTCTGGAAAATGCAACGTCTCCTACAGAAAGTGTCGAGCTTGGGGATTCTCGTCCAGGACTCGGTTACGCTCGAGGAATACAGCAGCTGCAGCCAAGATGAAAAAATCAATAGAATGTGTAATGCCCTGGACTTGGTTGTTGGCGTGTTTGCTGCTGTGTGGGATCCGGGGCAGGCTAGCTATGAATACGTCCCCAGGGCAGGCCCGGCCCCGGGGCCCCAGAGCCCCCGGGGTCACCCCCAGCTGGTCACCCTTAGCTGTCGCATCCAAGTGCAGCCCACGCAGCCCTGCAGAGTCACGCCCCAGCTCTTTGAGCCGAGTGGAGTAAAATGAGGCCTGGAAGGGCCGGCCCTGGGGATAAACAGGACATCACCTGGGCATCAGCCCTCGCTGGCCATTGCCCCTCATCCCTGGAGTCCGCGCCAGGCGGCTCCCTGCCCAGGACTGCTTCCTGCCAGTCCAAAAGCCCGGGACACCGTCCAGATTCAAAGTCTGCCTCTCTAAATCTCCCCCCCCACCCCCACCCCCACCCCCAAGAACACTACCTCCCCATACCTAATACTCCCACTCCCCAATACACTAATACAGTACAGGCAAGTCCCTCTCCTTTTCCTGGGAGGAGACATGACCTTACCATCCAAGCCAAGACTTTAAAGAGGGAAAGGAATGCTATTAAGAATTACACCTGTCTGGGGTAGGCCAGGATGCTAAGTAGTATATTGGGTCACTTTGGGGGATTTGAGCAATTACCTAAATTCGGGAAACCTTCTTTACTCCTCACACTCTCCCAGTGAAAAGGAAGGAGGAAGAGAGGGAAGCAGGTGACTGTATTTTAGAAAGAAAATAAGGCCCCTCCTGGCTACTGGGGCTCAGTGGATCGAGTGCTTTCCTGGGAATCCAAGGGTCCCCCTTTAGATTCCCCATTGATTCCCAGTCAGGGCATATGCCTGAGTTGTGAGCCAGGTCCCTAGTCGGGGGCGCTCCAGAGAAATCACACATTGATGTGTCTCTCCCTTGTTCGCCCTTTTTTTTTTCTCTCTCTCTAGAAATAAATAAACAAAATCTTCATAGAAAGCCCAATTCAGCACTAAATTTTGAGAAATATGCTCTTTCATTAGGAACTCTTTGACCTAGTTAGTGTATTTTGCACCACTTTTGTTAAATACCTGGAGATTTATTTGTAAATGCTGCAACAATTTCTGTGGACATCAGCAAAGCAGGGCTGGTATGTGTTGCATGGGAGAGGAACTAGCCTCACTGTGCCAGGCTGAACAATGAATGATATTTCTTCTCGAGAGATTCTCCCTGTGCGTTATCTTCATATACATATAGTTATTACTTACTGTATATATGGATTTTGAAAAATGTGTAGTCAACAATAGCCCAACAAACATTTTAAACAAAAGCATAGCACACACTATGTGCATACACTCTGTGTTCTAAGAACTTTCCATACACTAACTCATTTCATCCTCATAACAACCCTATAAAGTAAGTATAGTGTCATCATTCCCATTTTATAGATAGGGAGCCTAAGGCAAGGAAGGTTAATAAAAATGCCCAAAATCTCACCTCTGAAAATTGCACAGATGTGAATTGCAACCCAGGATTAGAATCTTGATAGTCTACTGCAAAGGACCATGCACCCAAGCACTAACTATGGTGAGCAGACTGTGAACACCTCCTAAGGGCAATAGGAAATATGCAAACCGATTTAGCTAAGTTCATTTGCAAAAGTACTAAAGGGTGTGTCTTACTGGGGCCCATACCTCTTTAATAAGTGTTCCCATCATCCATCCCATAACAGAGCTTCATGCTAGGCTTCTCCCCAGAGGCTGCTTAAGGCCTTCTGCAGTGTGACTCCCCTAACCCCCACCCCCACCCCAGGTTCTTTTCCCCTAGCCTCAGCTTCCACTAAACCAAAACTCCAGTTTACACTTTCCTGTCTCAGCACTTTCCCTCCACCTAGAATGCCTTTCAAGCCAGCTCTTCTTGCCACTTGACTTCTTTTCTTGAAACCCCATCTACCTTCAAGGCCCAGATCAAACTGGCATTCCATTGTCATACAAGACAGAAACTCACTCTTCAAAGTCTGAAATCCTACAGCCTTTATTACCAGCACCAGTCAAAAGCCTACATATCTTATCTCCCCTACTCAGTCAGCAATTTCTTTCCACACAACACTTAGCAAAGCACATTTTCATGTAAATAGTTGTTTGCCCTCCGTCCATCCTCTCTGTTAAATATCTTTCTTCTGAAAGAATCATGATCTTATTCAGGTACCTGCCCATCTCCATTTCTGGAAGGAGACCCTGATTTATCTGAGCCAGTACTGCCTAAGAAAAGTTGTGCATGTGCTTTTCAATTTTCTATGAGCCACATTAAAAAAGTAAAATTAAACAAGGGAAATTAATGTTAATAATAAATTTTATTTAACTAAATAGGCCTAAAATAACATCATTCCAACCTGTAATCAATATAAAGAAAACATTAAAGAGATATTTTACTTGTCTGTGTGAGAGAGAGAAGTTTTTGGAGTCTGGTGAGTTTTTTGTTTTTTTTTTTGTTTGTTTTTAATCTTTTTTTAAAAGATTGTATTTCATTATTTTTAGAAAGAGGGGACGGGAGAGAGGCAGAGAGGGAGAGAGATATCAATGTATGATTGCATTTCACCTGCCTCCAGCCACAGACCTGACTGGAGACCTGGTTTGCAACCTGGTTATGTGCAACCTGGCTGGGGATCTTTGGTTCGCAGGCCGGCACCCACCTTATCCACTGTTGGTGAGTATTTTACACTTAGAATATATCTTCATTCAGATCAGACACTTTGCAAGTGCCCAGTGGCCACCAGTGGCTAGGAGTGTCTACTGGACAAAGCAGGTGCGAGCTCATGGACATGGCACTCCCACGGCCACCAGGACTGGTCCAGGAATGGCAGGCAGAAAGCCTACTTGGGCTGACCAGGCTGAAGTAGAGCAGTCATAGTCCCTGTTTGGAGAGGTGGCTGCCCCGGCAGGCGGGCAGGGAGGCCTGTGGCTCAGATGACCTGGCAGACTTAGGGGTCATCTTGGAACCATGAGTGGGAACTTGCAGGACTGGTTATATTGGGGATTACGCAGCTAGGTGAAAATGGTCGAGGGATTAAGAAAAAAAAAAACCTCAAAAGACGCAGACAACAGTATGACGATTACCAGAGGGAAAGGGGGGATAAATAGTGATGGAAGGAGACCTGACTTGGGGTGGTGAACATGCAATACAATACGCAAGTGATGTATATTGTAGTGTTGTGTGTACACCCGAAACCTATGGAATTTTATTAACCAATGTTACTCCAATAAATTCAATGTAAAAGTTTTTTTTTTTAAATGACATCAACATTGAAAGTGACAAGAATGGGGAGACCAAAAACCCTATACCCTTGGTGATATCCCTGAAACACTGATGGCATGGCAGGGGGCTGAAGCTCACTCTACTTGTGGTTATGAAAAATAATAATAACTTTCCCTTTTGTTTAAGCCAGACTGAGTCAAAGTTTCGTGTAGCTTCCAAGAACATACCAACACCAGAGCCAACCTTGAATCCAGGTCTGCAGCCTTCTCTAGGCCCCAGCTCCTCTTTCAGGGCATCTCTGGAGATTAGCAGCTAATTCTTTTGGATCCTGCTTAGACTCTTTCAGTGGACTGGAAGCGAGGAACCCCAGAGGTGCTGGTGCTTCTGCCGGCCTCACCCACCAGGCATCAGCGTAGGTGCTGTCGTCACCTCAGGGCATAGGAGTCCCTCTCAGGGCAGCCGCTGCTGCACTGCAGGCTCAGGCCAGCCAGCGCTGGCTCCTCCGCCAGGTCAGGCATTTGTCACAGCCCTTCATCACCTCTCCTGGAATCCAGAGGCCCTGGGGCCGGCCCAAAGCTGAAGCCCTTTGCCAGGTGGCAGCTTGAGAAGCCACACTTTCCGCTGTGATATGGCAGCTTGTTCTGGCAGGGTGCTAAAGCTAGGATTAGGTAGCCTAGGCCAACGGCGAGGAATTGGGAAGAAAGGTCAGAAAGGTTGACAAGACCACTGACAACTATAGGGCTACAAGCTGAAGAAAAGCTGCAACAAGGAAAATGGACTGAAGAACATGCTACCCTGGGAGTGGTGTGCCACCCTGATCAGCCCTGGTCACCAGGCAGTGCTGGCAAGCCCTGTGTGAGCAAACCTGCTCTGAGTCAGACCTCCCTGTTCATCTACAATGCACAGGCCTTCCAGCCGCTGGAAGGGGAAGCAGAACCATAGATAATTAAGCCTCCCTCCCATCTGCCTTCAGGAATATGCACTGTGCACCAGTTGGTGAACATCTGGTAATGCAATGTAGCCAGATGAATGCTGGTGCACTGGTGGGCAAGTCACAAGGTCCCCTCAAGGCTCAGTCCCTAAAATGAGAATTATTACATCTCACAGCTTTGCAAAGCTGGTGTTCTAAAATGCAGGTGAAACCCCTTATAAGTGGTATAAATGTTTACTGTTATGATTTCTTTTATAAGAAAAAAATACCTCTGGTGGGTTTTTCATACCAAGAAGCTGCTGCCTACTTGTGAGACCCATAATGCGTACTTTGGGGGACTGAAAGGATGGCTAGATGGGGTTATAGATCCAAAACGTTTACTAAGAGTTGTTTGTACATTAGGGGTGCCATCCTCCCAAACATTTATAGCATCTAATCGCAAAAGAGCATGCCATGGCATGTGATCCAACTCCTGTTTTGTGAAACATTTCAAACATTGGAAAGTACACACAATAATAGGACACCCATATTACCATCTGTTAAATCTGGATGATAGTCATATAGGTATCCTACTATTGCATGTATTTTTTTTAATGTTTGAAATATATCATAAAACAATTTATTTAAATAATAATTTTTTAAAGATTTTATTTATTATTTTTCAGAGAGAGGGGAAGGGAGGGAGGCAGAGAGGGAGAACAGACATCAGTGTATGGTTGCCTTTCACCTGCCTCCAGCTACAGACCTGGCTGGAGACCTGGCTTGCAACCTGTAAATAATAATTTTTGAAAAGACCTATGTCAAGTATCAACATCTTCTCTTGGATACATTTTTAAATCTCCCAACTTCCCAAAATTGAGTTAGATGCTGTTTCTTTGTATCTCCGTGACGCTCTGAGGCGACTTCTGTTAAATTACTTACCACACTTCATTATAACTTCTTGTTACCCCAGATTTTGCTGTCTTGGAGGACAGGAATCAGCCCCGTCATCTCGGTCTTCTAATCAGGCCTGACACCTGTCATTTGTAGGGCTTAATGTCTCATAAAATCTAGATAAGTAAATTAGTATCAGTAAAAGACTACATTCTCTCTAAGCCTTCACTAACAACCAAAATCTTCTTTCCTCCCCAAGACTGCTTCTCCTCTCTCTTTCTCTTTTGTGTTAGACGTAAATTCTTCTGATTGTTGTACCTAATTCTATGTGTCTAAGAAAAATTTGATACTCTCAAATATCAGAGAAGAACTGGGCTTTGATTATAATTGACTTACATATTGCTATAGACTGAATGTTTGTGTTCCCAAAAATGTATATGTTAAAAACCTGATCCCCAATATGATGGCATTTGGAAAGTGATTAGGTCATGAGAAAATAGCCAGTGAATGATATTAATGCCCCATTAAAACAGACCCCAGAGGGCACAGCAACATGACGGTTGTCATTAAACCAGGAAGAGGACCCTCACCAGACACCAGATCTGCCAGCATCTTGATCTTGGACTTCCAGCCTCCAGAACTGTGAGAAATAAAAGTTGTTTGTAAGTCATCCAGCCTATTGTATTCTCTCTTTTTTTTTCATTTAGTAAGCTATCTTTATTTTCTTTTTTTTTAATTTTATTGTTGTTGTATTACATCCATCCCCTTTTTGCTCCCCTCTGTCCCCCTCCCCACCCACCCATTCCCCCCAAAGTCAATCCCACCTTGTATTCTATTATAGCAGTTTAAATGGACTAAGACACTACACTAAAAATTCAAAAGAAAAGGCGAATTCAATCACAACATCACTTTCTCTAGATATTCAAGACTGTAAATACAAATTCAAAAAATATGGCAATTGTTCAATTGTTTAACATTGATAATCAAACAAATCAGTCTCATGGCTTGTCCCCACATTGTTTGGTGCATGGGAACAAACACATTTTGATAAGATTCCTGTCTTTTTTCTTATTCAGTCAGAATATTCAAACAGTATAACTGAAATAAGATAATGTTTCTCATGGAGTATTGAGCTTTTCTACCACCTACACTGCCCTTTCTAATACATATTTAACTGAATATTTGTTTTCAGCTTCATTATAAAGGTATTTGTCTTTAAGGTTAAAATTAATACACTAAAAACTCCACAAGTAGCCATCGCATGCTTCCTGAAATTTCCCTACTTTATAATTAACCAATCTCTTCCAATGATATTCTCCAGGACAAAGCTGGTATATCTGGTTACAGGTGCAATTACTTTATTTCTTGTCCTGCTTACCTTTCCAGTCCCATCTGCTGCCTCTCCCTTACCACACCCTGCAAGGCAACCATGCTGAGTAAGTCATTCTCTTTCTGATCTCCTTGTCTTTACACGTATTATTTCTTTGGCCTGCATTAGAATGTCTCTACCCATTCATCAAGTCCATTGTCACCTCCTCTGGGGAACTTCTTTGAGTTTTCTTTGCTCTATCAATCATTCCACATTCATACTTCTATTTCTTCTTTCTTTCTTTCTCTCTTTCTTTCTTTTCATACCTCTATTTCAATACTCACCTCTTTTGCTGGAATTATTGGTTCCCATGGCTTGTCACCATGAGACCCTGAAAGCTACTGCTGGTCTGAAACTACAATCTTCTCATCTTTGTAACCCTAATGCCAAGTAAGGCACCTGGCATTACTGAACAAATAGCTGAGACTGAACAAATGAACAAAATGAATGTGTATAACACAACAAAACTGTATTTAAAGTCGTTTGCTCACTAGGGAGCTTACAGTGAAATGGTTAAGTAAAATGCATAGACCCACAAAGAAAAAGGATGTACCCGAGGATCCAGTTAAGTTGACAGGGAGACTGCAGGTGCTGAACAGAGCTGAGCCTCTTCACCAGCGTTCCTGGCCCTGCCCGTTCCTGGCCCTGCCCGTCCCTGGCGCTGCATGCCTCTAGAGTGGAGACAGCGTAGTGCAAAGGCAATAATTTTTACTATGTTGAGGAACTTGCTCAGCTGAAAGCATGCTTGCTCATCAAGCCTTGCCTGACTCCTGCTGCTCTGTTCCCAAATGGCTCTGTTTCCACTTTTCCAGAGACTATAAGCCAGTGTGGATATTAGAGTAAGCAGAGGGGAAAACACCAACACCCAGGGGGCCAGGGAGGGGAAACAAAAAAGATAGGTTACATAAGAAGGAGGCAGCAGCAAGTTTAGCTACAGCTGGAATCCTGCTGGAACCCACATAATTCAACCACGAGCTTTCAGATGGTAGCTCAATGAGGAGAACGGCCTAGTCTTCCATGTACAAGTATGAAACCTTTCAAATTATCCTACAGTCTCTGTAGTAGCATTCTTAATTTATAAAGACATCATGTCTCAAAGCATACTTATTCAACCATTACACTCAACATGCACATAAACTAACTGGGAAGCTTGTGACAGTGCAAAATGACTGGGAAACAAGCTGTTCCGAAATGACTTTTGAAGGCTGTAGGATTTGGAGCAGGAAAAGGCTTGGGAATAAAATTTAAAAAAAAAAAAAGAAAAAGAAAAAGGCTTGGGAGTATGGAGAGCTGGCCCTGTGTCAGGCCCAGTGATGGTTAGCAAGCCTCGAGGTTTCGGAGTTTGATTTCTAAGACATGGTTTATTAACCAGTCACCATATTCAGGCAACAGTTCTCAAAGTGTGGTCCAGAGACCAGTGCATCACTTTGAAATTTGTAAAATACAAATTATTGAGCCCCACTCAGACCAACAGACTCAAACTCCGGAACACAGCAATCTGTGCTGTGGCCTGGCCTCCTGGTGCCGTGTGTGCGTCCTGAGTATCCGAGCTGCTGCTAGAGAGTGGCTGCGGGCCCTACAGGAGCTACAGAACAGAGGCCCTGAGCCGGCTCACGCCACCCTGGTGTGCACGGTTCATGGAATTTGGAACCAGGCATTCCCAATTGGCCTGTTGTTTCACAGCCACTGCAGAACCCACTTTGGACCACAGCCCACAGGCCTTGGCTATGGGAACGCTGCTGGTCCCACCCACTGTCCCACTGTCCCACCTCGCTCCGCTGGCCCTCACTCGATCACTCAGTCATTCACTCATCTTCCAACGTACCCTCATGCCACTAACCTCTAAGCAATTTCCAAATAAAATGTGCAACAGACCAAATAAATGCAAACTGAAGCACATGACATGTGCCCTTTGTACCCTGCTCTCTTACACAACCTCAACTTGCCACAAAGCAAGCTGAGTGCCAAGAAATCAGACTCCACCCTGCAGCCCAGAACAGGCTGGGGGTCCGGTCCCTCTCCTGCCTAGAATATGTGTTATCCTGGGTCCTTCGAAGTAATAGGAAATCAAATTGTACAAAGCAACCATCATTTATACATTAAAAAATATTCTGTGGAAATGTTGCTGTGTGCTATGTATATACAGCACTTAAAATATTTTATTTATTTATTTATTTATATTGATTTTTAGAGAGAGAGAGAGAGGAAGGGAGTGAGAAACATTGATTTTTTGGTCCACTTATTATTTGTACATTCACTGATTGATTCTTGTCTGTACCCTGACTGGGATTAAACCCACAAACTTGGTGTATCAAAATGATACTCTAACCAACTGAACTACTCAGCCAGGGCAATTTTTCTTTTTTAATTTTAGTGCTTTAAAAATTAAAGTAGTAATTTTAATTTACTTAGGAAAGTAAAATAGGTTTTTAAAAATCAGACATTCACTCAGGAATTCGCTCTGGCTGGGTAGCTCACTTGGGTAGAGCCTTTTCCTGATGTACCAAGGTTGCGGGTTCAACCCCTGGTCAGGGCACATGCAAGAATCAACCAATGAATGCATAAAGAAATGAAACATCAACTTGACGTTTCTCTCTCAAGTCAATCAATCGATAAAATTAAAAAAATAAAAATCAGAAGGTATTATTATTTTAAGTTTAAAATAATTTTTGTAGGCTCAGCTGTGAGGAGGTGCGTGAGACCACCTGTTCGTTGCTGAGGCGCTGCAGGACCGACCCCTACACAGAAGCTGACAAACTAATGACAGATCTGCTTCTGTTTAAGGCCATCTTCCTCAAACACCATCTAATCATGAACAATCCAGCTCCCCAATTAATTAAATGAAACTGGTTCAATAGCCCCGAATAAAGTGCAAGACCCTAGCGTTCTGTGGCCACCATGGTCTGTCTCCACCTTTACTCCACCTGCTATTTGGGGGCCAAGGGATTTCACCCAAGGACCAAAAATGCAAGCATGGCCTTGCCCTCATGGAGCTTATACTCTAGCTCAACTCTTTTCCACCTTATTTCCCACAAATATCTGTAAAAGTTTTCCCTCAAGCCAGACCCCATGTGGACTTCCCACTTCTACTTTTCTGCCCTCTTGAGGGTGTTGAGGCCAGTCCTTCAACTTGACAGCCCCCTAACCTCTTTTCGATGGTGTAGCGAACTCCTAGGTACCCTTCATAATCTCACCCAAAGAAACATCGCTTGTCCACAAAATGTTATAATGCCTGGCATATGCTTCAAAATACTTCTGTGGAAGAGGGGGTAAGTAGGTGGGAAGAAGATGAAAGAAGACCGATTATACGTTATTAACAGCTGCCTCTGATGGGTGAGTATAGGGGAAATCCGGGGTAGGGGAAGAGTTCGATTATTCTCCCATTCCTTCTACTTTTGTAGCTTTAAATTTTCCATAATAAAAAATTAAAAGTATATGAATATAAATAAATATTTTAAAATAAGAACTAAAGTAATAATAATAAAGATTTTGGACCAGCACAGAGAACAGAGCAAATGAATCTTAGTGGAACTACTGAGAATAAGAATGTATGTTTATATAATCTCTATGCTGGTCCAAAATGTTGTTTTGTTGTTTATTTTACATGTCTATTTTCCATTTAGGCTACCAACTTCTTTTTTGTTTTTATTTTACTTTATTTTATAGTTAACTTTTTGAATTCAGACTCTTTGGTTCTGTCTTATTTACCTATATAACTTGGGTCCTAGAACATTCCCTACTAATTAAGCAAATGCAAAAATGTCCTTAAATACTATATAGTTAACTTCTAGTAGTAAATTAGGACTGTGGCCTCAGAGAATAGAAACATTTTGATATTTAATGGTATGTAATAAGAGTGACATTGTAAACTCCTGTCTGGTTTCAAATTAGACAGCATTAAACTCTTCCTTGAATCCGACTAATGAATAAAAAGCAAAATCAGAAAGTGATCAAATAGCACATTTCCTTGCAAAGTATCTATTGAAGGAGGATTTCAGGCTACACTATCTTATTCACAACTACCCTAGCATTTGCAAAGATGCTTTAGCAAAATATTTGAGCTACGCCCTGCCTGGGTAGCTCACTTGGTTAGAGCATTGTTCTGATACTCCAAGGTTGCAGGTTTGATCCCTGGTCAGGTCACATGCAAGAATCAACTAATTAATGCATAAATGGGTAGAACAACAGATCAGTGTTTCTCCCTCCACCCTCCGAAATTAGTAAGTAAAATCACTCAAGCTTCTTTACAGCATTGTTTCAGACCAATTCTAGGAGAGTGGGTGCTTCTGCCTGTCAGGAAGCCCCTTTCCTGTCTGCAAATCATAAATGTAGGCTGAAGATGGAGAGTTGGATACTGGCTGGTTTGATTAGCCTCCTGTTGATCAGCTTTCTTCAAAATGTATAACACACTTTAATAGTAAGTGATGCAGAGCAGATTCGTATGTTAACTTGCCTGTGGCTTCCCATCTACATGTTTATATGCAGGAATCCCAGAGGCCAGGGGCAGGAATGCCTGGCTACCTGTGAGCTTAGATGGCAGGCATTTTTTAAATTTCTGTGGACACTGTCCCCTCCCTGCCCCCAACTTCTAATCTTCAAGCCACCCAACATCCAAGTAGCTAGATTTCCCCCCCTCCAACCAAAGCAGTGCAATAGCATAACAATGCTTCTTATACTTAAATGTGCATACAAATCATTTGAGGTGTTGCTGAAATAAAGATCTGGATTCAGCTGGTATGGGGTGGGGCCTGAAATTGTGCTTTTATTTTTTTTTTAATTTATTGATTTGTTTTAGAGAGAGTAACATTGATAAATTGTTCCACTTATTTATGCATTCATTTGTTGATTCTTATATGTGTCGTAACTGGAGGATTGAACCTACAAATTTGGTGGGTGTATCAGGACCATGCTCTAACCAACTGAGCTACCTGGCCAGGGCCAAGATTGTGACTTTCAAACAAATTCCCAGATGATATTTCTTGCTGCCAGTCTACAGAACACATGTTGAGCAACAAAGCTCTACCGCAGGAGTCAGTAGATTTTATATGAAGAGACAGATAATAGCCCTGGCTAGTGTGGCTCAGTCGATTGAGTCTGGCCTATGAACCAAAGGGTCACCCATTCGATTCCCAGTAAGGGAACATCTCTGGGTTGCAGGCCAGGTTGTCTATTGGGGGCATGTGAGAGGCAACCACATTGATATTTCTCTTCCTATCTTTCTCCCTTCTTTCCCTTCCCTTCTCTCTAAAATTAATTAAATAAAATATTTAAAAAAAAAAGGCAGATAGTAGAATTTTAGGCTTTTTCAACAATAGAGTCTCTGTCCAACCACTTGATTCTTTCATTTAGCATAAAATCAGGTAGATAATATGTAACTGAATGGGTGTGACTATGCTCCAATAAAACTATTTGTGCACCCTGATATGTGAATTTTATACAATATTCACATGTTAGGACATTTCATTAATTTCATTATTCTTTTTATTTTTTCCCTACCCTTTAAAAATGAAAACCCGTGTATACCTCAGGGGTGGTACAAGAACGGGCAATGGCTAGATTTGAATGGTGCACCATAGTTTGTCCACCCTTTTCTTTAACACAAACTTAGGAAGCAGAGAACCAGTTCTGGGTTCTAACTTAGCCATTTACTGTCACTTAAGCCAATAACCTCACCTCTCAGAATCTCATTTTCTAACTCTAGGAAAGCACCCTCCCTTTCCCACTATCATGCTCAAATACTCATCAACACCAGTGACTTTGACTATAGTTCTTGAGAAGATTTATAATGATTAAGAGGGATGGATTGCAACACAGAAAAAAAAAGTAACAACCACTTGGCCCTCATAATTCAGTGAAACATATTGCACCTTCTTCTATGGCTGGTTTGTCAACCAGAAAAAAATGAAATGATGTGATGTGTCTGAAATTCAGTGATGTATTTGACAAGGTGGAAAGGAAGATGATCATGGTGAAGAATAGTTATATTTGTTGTAAAGGGACCCAAAAGACTGAATCAATATTCTTGAAAGATGGGATGGATTCCCCTAGGCAGGAATGGATTCCTTATTAGTAGAGACATTCCAAAATAAGCTGGACAATCAGCTGGCTACGATGTGGGAGGTGGATGAAGAGTACTGATTTAACTAAATCAAGTTTAAGATACCAAATGAGATCTGTTCACCCTGTTTTATGAAACTTCCGTAGTCGTACCGTTACCAGACAAGGCCCAGGCTCAGAGCAGGTTTGTTTAGGGCCAGCCTGTGGTGTGTGGTTCTTGACTTTATGCAGGAAAAATTTTACACGAGACCAGGTGATTCTGAGAGCACATTTATTTAAGGCTGGGGACAGTGAAACAAGGAAAGGCTGAGGATAGAAGAAGCAACAGAAGAGAGCCTAGACAGGGCCAATTGGGTTCACTGAGAAGCCAGAGAAAAACAAGGCCCAGCAGACAGGTTTGGGGGTTAGCCCGGGATGAGCTGCCACTGCCCATTGCTCCTTGGTTGCAAGTCTGCTGGGGTCCCTCGGAGTTCAGGGGGTGCACACCCATGGGAAAGATGAAGGGAGAGGAAAGGCGTGGTCATGCTGCTGGAAAGGGGAATACAGGCTGGCTCCTTGTTTTGAGGGTACTTAGTTATTTCAATTTGTAAAAATTTAATGGTTGATATTTATTTGAAAACATTTTATTTTATATTTATTGATTTACAGAGAGAGGAAGGAAGAAAGGGGGAGAGAAACATCCATTTTGTTGTGCTGCTTATTTATGCACTCATTAGTTAATTCTTATGTGTGCCCTGGCCAGGATCAAACTGGAAACCTGGGAGTATCAGGGCAATGCTCTAAGGGCCTGAGTGTTTTCAAAGGCTGAGAGTTTAGGGGAGGTCGTAAGGGAGAATCTCAATAAAATATTCATCAGCTTTACGCTGAGGCACCAAAGTGTGATTTATTTCCTTAACTTCACCTTTCCTTGGGTGTGTTTGGCAAATGGCACTAATTGGATTTGTGCTAGCCATCTTCCTAAGTAGAACGATTTAAGCTATTTACTCTCTGGTTGGGGAGGAGAAGCGCAAACCACTTACTCCTAAGTGTCCTTGGTTAGTGCAGATAAGATTTTGAAATTTACCAGATGACTGTAAACCACTTGGCTATTTAACTATCTATCTCAGTATCCCTTGTTCTGGCTTACTAATCTGCCTCAATACTTTGTGGAAAAATAAAATAAGGAAATATGTTTACATGTTCATAGATGTGAACTTAAGAAAATGGATACTAAACTCCCCAAACTATAAGGTCTAGGAGCAGAAACCTACGTCCTTTCTTGCATTATACAACCCCTCAAAGGAAAAAAAAAAAACAAAAAACAAGTCAGCACTAGTGGAAATGAGATCTTGTTCATTTTGTCTGGGGAATAATCCTAAAGCCACAGCAGAGAACAGGATCAAATCTTTTCTTGCCCATTTCCTTTCCACCTTCTGGTAAGATCAGTAGGGTTGCTGCCCATGAAATGAATGTTCCCCTGTAGGCCCAGATTGGTGCCTGGTGACATTGTGTTCATGCTTTGTTAAATGAGCTCAAACAAGTCCTCTAAAAATTTCTAGTAGCCATAAATAATATTGTGGACATGATTAATTTCCAGGTAACAATGATAGGTTTCCAGCTACAAAGGGGCATTTATGAAAAGTCTGGGGTCATGGTTAAAAAGTCAAAGGCTTCCACAATTTAAAAAATTATAAGCTTTAGAGATAAAACTTGCGGTCTTAGCATTGACATTCAATTGTTGAGTATTTCCCTCTGAATTACGACAGATACCAACCAGGTCCAAGGTAATGACCTAATGGGATTAAATTGTTTCCTGAGCTTTTTTGAACCTATTTAAAGTTGACCTTATGTTTATTGTAAAATATTTTAAACTTTGCAAGAAAAATCATAGCGCTATAATTATGACAGATAAAATTTGGCTTAGTTCATTTCATTGACAAAACTAGGGTTAGAATTTGGTGGTAAGAAGCAGAGTGGCTCAATGATTTTTACCCCAGAAACTGGATTAGGAAGGAGACTTTAAAGAGCAGCAGCAGTAAGACTCTTGAATTTTACTTTTTTTTCTGTAACATTTTTGGTTTCTATTATGATTTTAAGCAGTGGTGATTAGCAATTTTTGAAGGAGAGAGGTAGAGAGTTATGGAAACTGATCTCTCTCTCATTTCACCTTTGGGTGCCTGATTCTCCCCATTTTTACCCACTGACAAAGCTCATTTGCAGCCCAAACAGCCATTTTGTTCATGTCAAAATAGCAAATCAATGATTCTCTCTCTTTCAAATCAGTACATAAAAATAATTAAAAAAAAAAAAGGTTTGTTAACAAAACTAAGCCACAGTGTTCCGTAACCATTTGGAAAAGAACTTAGAAACGAGTGTAAATTTACAAGGATGGATGTTGGAAAACTTGCCTTTCAGTTTCCTAATGAGGGAGAAACAAGACAACAGCAACTCTGGTCTCCAGCCGCTAAGTCTCTAGCCAAGAGCCTGCTGCGGCCCTTAGCTTAGGATTTAAGCCTTGCACTTTTGTTCTGCTTAGGGATAGGAAGGGTTGGAGCAGGGATGGAGAAAGAACAAACTTGTGATCGCTGAGGTCATAATCAGTGAAGAAAGGAAAAAAGAGAATAGATCAGCCTCTGTCTTCCTTGCAGATAAACTGCTCCTTGTGACCCCAGGTGCTACTCCCCCCTGCGGGGCCTTCCTTCCCACTGGCTGCAGCTACCCTGACCAGCGCAATCACTGGGCTCATTCTACACCTCCGCCACCCTCAGCTGCCCAGCAACCACCTATGTTGAGGGTGACCGGCCTATTGATACCATAAAATACCACTTTTTATTCATGCTTATCTCCTCCAGTGACCTCAAGGACACCAAAGGTCATTCATTAGAATACTTACTAGAGTGTTCACTGGGCTACTGGGTTTTTTTATTTGTTTGGGTTTTTTTGTGTGTTTTGTTTTTTAAAGTTCTCTTTATTAGAAAAAAATCAGCATACAGGCCTCTGTCAACTAAAGACTCTGGCCTCAGGCAGGTTTTTTCTTCTGTGTAAATGTAGCACAGAGTGAGGTTCCAAATCCATTTGCTTTGGGTTTGTAGTATACTGGGCGATTCAAGTTAAAATATTTCTTGCAATCTAAAACCTTGGCAAAAACTTCTTATACTTGGAGTCTCACTGAAATCTTAACCACTGGCCTACATTTCGTCTCTAATGTAAGAGTAACCCCAAATCAAAAGGAAATTGAGCGCAAGGGTGGTTAAAACCTACCCTTAGCTTTATCCAGGGGGAACTGCCTCCCCCCAAGCAGTACTGATTACAACCATAAATGTCAGGGTACCTCCACAGCCATTTATAGAGGTGAAAATTCCTAAAATTATTTTCCCATTTTTCTGAAGAGTTGAGGGACTTCTGCTGTTGGCACCAGTTTAAAATATTTAAAGGTTACACATTTCTAAGGAAAACCCAGACTTGAGATCACTCGAATAATCCTCATTTACCTAAAAATGAGCACTGCCTGTGGATCTGAACTTCATTTCCCCGTTAGCGAGGGGGTGCAGCCCCGCAGGCTGCCCTGGTCTCGGGGCCTGGGGTGCAATTCTCTGCTCTCAGGGGCAGCCGGGAGCGAGGGGAATCGGTCGCCAGCCCAGCCCGCTCCGCGGTGCTTCTCCCGGGCCTGATTTAGCTTCTTCCGCGGTGCTGGCGGACAACCGTGGCCGCGTTTCAAGTGCAGACTGAAAAATGAGTCTCCCGAGTGAGGAGGGAAATGGCAAGGCCACTCTGCCCATGGGACTGAGCGCCTGCAGCGTCTGGGCCTGTGGCTTCGTTTCCCCTCGGCCGGATGTGCTAGGCTGTCCGCTGCCTGGGGTTTTCTTCATTCAGGCTTAGAGGACAAAGTACAGCGTTGCTGCAGAGGATACGAATGTTCATAAGGTCCTCCCCCAACACAAATTAATATGCACGTGTACTCCTGCTTTCCCTGTGGCCTTTTAAGAACTAAGAGGTCTGGCTCCTTTAAGAGTATGGAAAGAAGTTACTCTGCAAGACCACTTTCTCAACTGCAAGTGATCTCTTTGGCTCTGTATTATTTGCTCCAGAGGAAAGGGAAATTTAGAAAACTTGTGACCAGAGCAAAGATTCTGGGCCTGGCTTTCTCCTTACCCTGTTAAAAATAGCTGTGGAATTAGAAAGAGGAATCTCAGTCCTCCCCGAGAAAGAGGCCGTACAGTGTGGTTTGTACTTACGGAGCAAGTGGCCCTTTCATTCCAGCAATGTCATCAGCTGCTTCCCTAACACAGAATTCACAGTTGAGGGGGCAAGATAGGGTGGGCAAGAAAACGAGAAAAACACAACAGAAGAAGAAGAAGAAGAAAAAAAAAAACCTAGAGAAACAGTTTTAACCAAAAACAAAAACAAAAACCTATTTTGAAAAGTATACCTAACAGTGAAGAAACACTGAGACATAACATCTCACCCTACTCTCCCTCCTCTTAAGGTAGCCAGAGGTTCTGGGAGTTCCCTGCAGACAGATTTCTCCATTCACATACAAAAGGTTTTAAGTTTACTGACTAGCTTAACATTGGCAAACCTGAAAATACAAAGGGGGTGGGGGGCTGGGGAGAAAATCGCCTCTTTACAACCCCATTAACTAAAGACTACTATGATTAAGTTAGTATATCACTTTCTAGCATTTTCATACTATAGAGGAAAAAGAAACAAAAGAGGACGAAAAATGAAAGGGATGGGACAGATGGAAAATATTTAGGTCGTCACTAGCACTATTAAGTGTTGAAAGCCTCCATCTAGACAGGTACATTCAACAATCAGAGGAGCTAACTGAACAACGGAAAGTACAAATAGAGAACAATTGTGTCTATTCGCATTTGAAAGTGATCGGTAATTTTTAACCCCTGTGACTGATATTATTTACATTTCTAATCAGGAAACTCTTGGTTCCCTTAACAACCTAGAGTTCAAGGCTGCCCACACAGCTCCATTACAGTGAGGTGATTGAGTCTGAGAGCTCTTGGCAGCAGCTGCAGGAGAGCATGTGAAGTGTGGATAAAGAATTGAAAGATGCCAACCGTTTTTTCCTGCTTAAATGTATATCGAATTACATGGGGAGCTTGTTAAATGGGAAGATTCCCAGGCCCTTCCCCAGAGATTGTATCTGATTGATCTGAGGTTGGGCAGTGTCCCAAAATGTGCTTGGTTAGCCTGTATCCTGGGTAAAAATAATGGATGTCCTTCATGCACCACACTTTGAGAAAGGCTGCATAGCATTGAAATTAGTGATCACTTACGTTTAAAGAAGATTATTTTTTTAAGTGAAACAGAGTTAAACAGAATTTTGACCACATTGAGAAATGTCAAATTTCTCAAACTTATTTTACCAAGAAAGACTTTTATCCCCCAAGTGACATCTTTGCAGTAATGTCCTGTGGGACATACTTGGCCTTGCTGGTTTATTTCAGAATTACTTCTGGCTATTCCAGGAATAAAAGGTAAGGAGAATCAAGAACTTTCTTTTTAGTTTGCTATGCCATTCTCTAACCTAGCAAATAAATTCAGCGTGATACTGATATATAAAAATCCCTAGATACTGTAGGAAGAATATATTTTAGATGAATGGGAAAGAGGTTCTACATTTCTTGTCAAAACTTGTTGGATGGTGGCAAAAGGCTTTGGAATCTGTCAGATCTGGGATCAAAATTTGCCTCCAGGTTATTATTAGCTTCAGGTCTGGAAAAGGTTAATTACTATCACAGGATTATTATTTTCTCACAAATAAACAGGGGTAATAATACCTACCACACCATTTTACCCACCAGACCCTTTTGTGAAGATTAACCAAGACAGTATTTGTAAAGCACCTGAAATACAGCAAACCAAGGTTAATCTTCCCTTATCAAAGGTTCATTTGTTTGTAAATTATTTATTGGAAAAGTTGGATACACCTGTAAAGGCTTTATTTTATTTTATTTATTTTTAAAAAGATTTTATTTATTATTTTTAGAGAGAGGGGAAGGGAGAGAGGCAGAGAGGGAGAGAGACATCAATGTATGGTTGCCTTTCACCTTCCTCCAACTAAGGACCTGACTTGCAAACTGGTTATGTGCCCTGGCTGGGGAGAATCGAACCAGCGACCTTTGGGTTCCTGGGCTGGCGTCTTATTCACTGTGCCACCAGCCAGGGCTTGTAAAGGCTTTATTTTAATAATGAAAATTTCATTCCTTTTAGGTGCAGATAACAAGAGAAGTCAATGGGAAGGGATACATCAATTTTACATGTGTGAGACTTTAGAAGTTTCTGCTATAACTTTATCCCTTTCCTTATTATTATAATACCTCAGTTTAAAAATGTAAATAATGCAATTTTTAAAAAGATGTTATTTATTTATTTTTAGAGGGGAAGGGAGGGAGAAGGAGAGGGAGAGAAACATCATTGTTAGGTTGCCTCTCACGTGCCCCCAACTGGGGACCCAGCTCACAACTTAAGTATGTGCCCTGACTGGGAATCAAACTGGCAACCCTTTGGTTAGCAAGCAGGCACTCAATCCACTGAGCCACACCAGCCAGAGCTGATGCAATTTTTAACAGTCTACATTTTAAAACAAAGTGTATTATACTAACAATGTCAATAAAATTGAAACTAAAACTCATTTCTATCTGAGACAAATATTGAGTGCCGAGGTTTACACATAGGGGTAGTTAACTTCTTGGGATAACTTCCTAGTGTTACTATTTCTAACAATAAAAGACTGGTAGGATTTCAGGAGGCTCATAAATAGCATTGTTGGGGAAGGGAGTTGCTGCTTCCTACCTCCCCACTAAAGCAAGTGAGAAACAGTTGAGATGTCATTAAAAGATTTTTTTAAACTATATTTTGGAATAATGTTAGATTTACAGAAAACTTGCAAAGAGTATAGAGAGTTCTCAATAGAAGACTTATTTTTAAAAAAATACCCTAAGCATTTTGTTTTATATGAACATTAATCACAATATTCTAGTAGCAGAATCTTGACAACTTAGCTGTTTTGCTGGCCACCCTAGTCTGGGTTCTCTTTCTCTTTGTTCTCTGTACAAAAGTTATCATTTCCTAACCTCACTATATCTCTTGACAAAGCTCTTTAGGGGATGATAATGCTCTCAGCACCCTTCATTCTAACTCCTAGGAGTTTTGCCATGTAACACTAGGTAGGCCAGTTACATACTTTGGTGGCAGCTTGGCCTAGACCCACAGATAACACTATTGTTGCTGACCAGCATGGGGCCTCAATTAAAAGAACTACCAGTTAAAATCGAAGGAGGATACATTCTTGTTTCTTCCTATTTTTCCATAAAATACCTTTAATGGTATTTTGTCATGTCCTCTGGGGACTAACTTATATGAGTGCTGTAAACATGACAGGCATCAAATTACACATGCCCACCCTCCCTGATAGATTCTAGGAGAATCTGTAGTTTGGTTTTTTAAAAGATTTTATTTATTATTTTTATAGAGAGGCAGAAAGAGAGAAAGACATCTATGCATGGTTGCTTTTCACCTGCCTCCAGTTACAGAGCTGGCTGGAGACCTGGCTTGCAACCTGGTTATGTGTCCTGGCTGGGAATGGAACCATTGACCTTTGGGTTTGCAGGCCAGCCCCTTATCCATTGTGCCACTAGCCAGGGCTTAGCACTGTAGTTTTATTAGAAAACTAAAATTAAATTTAGATTAAATATTTAAAATTTTAGCTCCATGCAAAACACAGTCTTGTGGATCAAGTTGTCTGGTAGGGGCTTCTTACATCAGCAGGGCCTTTCTGCCAATGCACATTATTCTCGTTATAGTTTTTCTAGCAATCTCCACTATTATAGGTCATTAAACTAGGAAGTAAACAGGTTATTCTTCCCATGTTAACTCTTTATGTCTTCAATGAGGGGGGCTGGACTCAATAATCTGAGTGGTAGAGGGGAAAAGAATTTGCTTTAGAGCTGGGCAGTCATTTCCACTTTTCACGTTGAGCAACTTCATTTCTCATAGCCTCAGTTTCCTCACCTGTGGAATGGCTACAATATCTATCTCATTTCATAGTTGTAAGTGCAGGATTCATAACACACTACTGTAAAATATGGTGCTTTGGCACACTGGTCCTACATGTTTTTTTACAACTTTCCACTAGTATAAAAACACTCAAGTTCAGCCATTTTTTAGGGGAAGTCACTTAAAAATTGTGTTAAATAATTCTCCTGTTCATCTGATTTCTGTTAGTCCCTCCAGCCCAAGAACCTAGGTGGGGAGTAGAAAAAATGAATTTTTCGCCATGGCAGAGTAGCTTTGTTGGTTAGCGTGTCCACTTGACATACCAAGTTTGTGGGTTTGCTCCCCATGCAGGCCACATATAAGAATCAACCAATGAATGCATAAACAAATCAATGTTTCTCTCTCTTTCTCTCTCTTCCTTTCTCTCTCTCTCTAAAAATCAATTTTAAAATGTTTTTTGAAAATAGTATTTTACGTTATGACAAAAATGACACAATATACTTTAACTTGTAGCAAATGGGAGGTTGCAATGAATTAATTAATTCATTATAATTTCTCATGCATTCATCTTGCCTTTTCCACCAAACTGTAAGCTCCTCAAAAGTAAAGTTGTGTATCCACAGAACCTAGCACGGTACTGAACAGGAACTAAATTGCCAATTGTCTATATTACTGCTTCCCATTCTCCAAGTTTCCGACCAATTTGAATTTTAATGAAAGCTACTCATGAGGTAATATTGACTCACCTAACTCTCATAGTTGTAACATAAACCACACGAATTGAGTAGAGTTTCATTTTAACAACAACAACAATAAAAACCCTAGCTATTTAATGAGGTTATTACAAAACTACTCTTTGTGTACTAGAATAGTTCAACACTGATAAAGACAAAGTTAAAAAGCGATTAAGTGAGAAAAAAACTGCAAATGAATTTGGAGCAAAGAGGATAAGATCATGCCTAATTTGTGACTAGGAGTATGAGTGATTTCAAAAAGAGCTATAAAAAAGAATCATTAGTAAGTCTGTTAATTAAAGTGCCATGTGTAGTCCTACCTTAAGATATCTTTAAAGAATCTTTAAAGAATAATAACTTGTTAGCCTAAGTAAGATTCTGCTTTTTGATCTGTCCTTTCACTATTCAAACATGAGTAGGACTTGACATTCTAAAGAAATGTTAAGATGCTTCATACCTGGTGACATTCAATGGGCCTAAATAAGCCAAAGACCTTGGTGCAAGGAGGGGGAATGGGGGACATCTTTAATAATGTCAACAATGAAGAAAAAAAAAAAAAAAGAAAACCCTCAGTGCAAACAAAAAATCAGTAAAGAACAGAGGTTTGAAACCACAATAGCCCACAGCCCAAATCCAGCTATCTTTGTTGGGCCAGACAGCTAAGAAAGGCTTAAACATATTTATAGTTGAAAACAAATTTTCTTTTAAAAAAGTTAATTTTTATGACATGAAAATTATATGAAATTCTACTTTCAGTAGTCTTCAATAAACTCATCTTGAGACACAGCCACACCCATCATTTACATATTGCCTGTGGCTCCTGGGAACCACAATGTCAGGGTTGAGTGTGTATTTGCAACAGACACCACATGGCCAGCAAAGCCGAACACATTCACTATCCAGCCCTTTGTAGAAAAGGTTTGCCAACCCCTGGTGTAGGTTACAGTAGAAGTTTAAACAGAGCTCAACAAATGACTTCAAATAAAATATATTAATATTTTCTATTGAATTTTATTGAATCAGAAAGGATTCTACTTTTTTCTGCATGGCCATCAAAGGAGGGAAGCACGTGCAGCCCATCACCGGGCAATTCGAGGTGCAACAGGGCCTATGCGTTTTGAAGAGATACGAAAGTTGTCATGACAAATGTTTTCCAAAAGCTTGTCACAGATAGCTGGCTGTGAAAAACTCACTAGGAGCACAACTGCATGTCATGAAGATAGGTAGTTGCAGATGAATGTCCATGTCCTTAACCGTGGCGCTTAAAAATTCTTCATTGCCTCGCCTATGGCATACAGCATTTTAGAAGGAAAAGTGAAGAATTGGTCCAGAAGATATGGATAGATGTAAATAATAAAATGTTATATTTTATTTGAAATCAATCACCTCACAATGAATTATGTGAAAAGGAAAGGATTCTATAGAACGCATTTTAATACTAGTAAATGTCTGAGAACAAATTCCCATTTTCCTTTACTCTCATACTACATTTGCTTCACTTCTGACACCAGATGTGTAGATTTTCCCAACACTCGCTGACCGTCCTAAAATCCAATTCAGTTCTGACACTGTTTACCAGCCTGCCCCTGACTTCAGATGCCCGTAGCTAAGTCAGATCATCACTTCTGACCAAGCAGTCAGAAGGGTCCTTAAAACCTCCTTGGGTTTGATAACTTGTTAGAATGGCTCACAGAACTTAGAAAAAACATTTCTGTTTACTGATTGATTGCAAAGGATATAGTGAAAGATATGGGTGAAGAGCCCAGACAAGAAGATGCAAAGAGCAGGGCATGCAGAGCTCCCATAGCATATCTAGACACATCACCCTCCCAGCCTTTCCAAATGCTCAGCAACCAGAAAGGCTTCAGACTCCTTACTTTTGGCATTTTTATGAAGGTTTCATCATGATGATCTACCATTGATCATTAACTCAATCTTTAGCCACTCCCTCTGTCCTTCCTAGAGGATAGGAAGGGGGGCTGACAGACAGTTCCAAGCTTCTACTCATGGCTTGGTATTTCTGAGACCAGCTCCCACTCTGAAGCTGTCTAGGGGCCCACCAAGAGAAGCCTCTTTAGAACATAAGACTCAGGAAAGTCCAAGACATTAAGGAGCTGTGTCAGGAACCAGGATCAAGACCAGATATTAGAACAAAAGATGTTCCTAGTGCTTTTATCAGTTAAGGAGTTACAAGGGTTTTAGAAGCTCTGTGCCAGGAACCAAGGGAAGAGACCAGTGTGTAGGTTTTCATTATTTCACACTTGACTTTTTACATGTTTATGTGATTGACTTACATGCAGGCTACAATGTAGTATGTATCTCATGCATAGTCACACCATCAGCACTTAGATCAAAATATGGTCAGATTAATCCTTAATGATAAGATAAATAAAAATACCTTCCCAAAAAGCTACAAAACATAATTTTTAAGATTCTAATATTTCTCATTAGTAGATGAGTGAATCAAAAAACTGTAGTGCAAAAGGAACCATGGACATGGACAACAGGTGGGATTGACTTTGGGGGGAATGGGTGGGTGGGGAGGGGGACAGAAGGGAACAAAAAGGGGATGGATGTAATACAACAACAATAAAATTAAAAAAAAAAAAAAAACTGTAGTGCATTTACACAACGGAATACCACGCAGCAGAAAGAAAGAACTCCTACCTTTTTCAAAAGCACGGATGGAACTGAAGAATGCTATGTTAAGTGAAATAAAACAGTCAGTGAAAGACAAATATCATGTGATCTCAGTTGTAAGAGGAATCTAATGAACAAAATAAACTAATGAGCAAACTAAAACCAGAGACATGAAAACTTGGAATAGACAGCAGCCAGACGGGCGTTGGGGGGTGGGGGTGGGGAGTCTGGATAAAGCAGAGGGGGAAAGGGGGAAGGGACTAGACAAAGAACATGTATAAGTGACCCATGGGGATTGACTGTAGGAGTGAGGGGAGTGGGCGAGGCAGAGGAGGGCAAAGGGGAAAATTTGGGACAACTGAAATAGCATAACAATAAAAATGGAATCTAACATTAAAAGTGTTCTTTCTGATAGAAAAAGTAGAGGTTACCAGGGCCTAGTGAGAGGGAAAGGAGGAATCATGTATGTATGGTTTAATGGACACAGGGGTTTCGATGAGGATGATGAAAAATTTTTAGGTAAAGATAGTAGTGATGGTTATCCAACATTGTGGATATATTTAATGCCACTGTATTGTACACATATGGAGAGTTCAAATAAAAAATACTGTGTTTTGTGTTCTTTACCACGATAAACCCTACACACACATACCCCCAGTGAAGCTCTTTCTGGGTTATTTCCAAAGGGTGATTATTTTCTAAAAGGATATTACCTGACCCTGTGCTTTGTATATAGCGCAGAATGGAGAAAAGATATTTAACCTCTTCAAGCTCATTTTTTTACGGTTATTTTGTCTTCAGATAGTAATCAATTACTGTTCAGTTCTCAAACTTCAACTTCACAGCCACAACCTACAAAACAAATCAATACCAGGACAAACAAATAACCCCACACAATAAACAAATCAGAAACTTGGAGAAATGAATTAGTACGAAAGGAATGGAATATCTCCTCCTTCCTACTGGAGTCTAAGAACTTCCTTTCCACCATTTTTACTAGAAAGAGATTATTTCAGCCTTTGGGTCTGAGAACTGATAATGTGATTCCTAGCAATATAGTCATGATTTAAAATCTCACCAAAACACGACTTGATACCCAATGTATTAAATTAAGCATGCATGTATGGATAGTATGTATTTTGTGCACATTTTCTCAATGATAAAGCACTAATTAAAGTGCTAAAGACAGATTTTGGTCAGTAATATATCATTGTAATAGGGAAGAGTCCAGTGTGAACTGAACTCAAATTTGACTTACACAGAGGTGGGTATTTTAAGGAGACAATGAAGAAATGGTGGGGGAGGTATATGAGCACTCAATAGAGTCAAGAAGTGAAAAATTATAAAATTGTGACGGGAGAGGAGGTGTGGGTGGCCTCTGAGTTTGCTAACTGGCCCTATGGAAGTAGGTTCCCACCTTGTCACAAGTTCTACCCTCAGGCCCTATTCACCTCTCAAAGGCCCTACCTCCAAATACCATCATCCACCAAGTGAACTTTAGGGGATCACATTCAGTCTGTAGTAGTTGTCACACAAGTTATGGCTTTCCCTTCCATCCATTTATCTACAAGGTAAAATAAGTATGAATCTTATTACAATTTGTTGAAACTTATCATTATCACTACTGACAGCCGTATCTTACATTTACCTAATACTTTTAACATAGATCAATCACATCACTCCTCTGCTCAAAACCCTTTTCTGGCTGTCTGCTTCATTGGGGTAAAAATCAGTCTTAATATTAGCCATCAAAACCTATATGATCTGTTGCTCTGCACTCCCATCCCCCATGGCAGCCACACTGGTCCCCTTGCTGTTTCTCAGACACTCCAAGGACATGCCCCGCGCAGGGACTCCCACTGTCTGTTCTCTGACTGCAATGTTTTTGCTCTTCCCCACACAGGCTCCTTTAGATGCCTGTTTATAGGTCATATTGTCAGAGAAGCTTTCTGAACATCTTATATACCATACTCTACCCCAGTGGTTCTCAGTATAACTTCTCAACCCTTCCTTCCACTGACAACTCAAAAAGACATAAAACCCACCTCTCACCATCAGGCTAACAATCCTTCAGAATGGTGTTTATTTAGGATGGTAACATTAGAGGCTTGTCAAAAAGACATGGTAAACAATCTCAAAAAAAAAAAAAAAAAAAAAACCTAAGGAGGGGGGACACTGAATCTTAGGGTTCATCTGGTTCAACCCCCTCATGTTACAGATGAGAGAAAAGGAATGCAGGGTCCCTAAGTGCTCAGAGAATGTTTTCCTCCCATGCTCTCTCTGGAGGTGATCCTGACAACTTGTGTGTCTGTCTTCCAGCCATCTCTCTAGACTCTCCTCAAATCCATGCATAGGTTTACATCCTGGCCATGCTGCATTATTGGAATGAGTATTTATAACCACTGCAAAAGCAAACTATCATTAGCCAAATTGGCATCAATATACACTCTTGTAACTGCTTTAGTCTATAACCAGCATAAATTTTTATTTCAAAAGGGAAATTACTTATTTTCTTATACTTATATGATAAAGTTGATTGCTATATGCTTATATAGCATCTAGACACTTAAAATGTTATAGTATATACTTCCAGACATTTTATATTACAAAAAGTAATATACAGGGTGCACATGATCAATTGGCAATAATGTTGCATCTCCTTATTTCACCTGCTTCTTACTAATTTTGAAAAACTATGTTTCTAAGGTTATGATTTAACATCATTGTTTCAGATATAAAGTACTAAATTCTGAGAACAACCATCACGTTGAAGGAATGTGATATTAGAGCAACCATAATTTCTGGACTGCATGCAGTGCGAACTGCTAAGGAAATTGAGGACTTCAAAACATCCCTTTACGTACAGTTGACAATGTGAAGAAGGTGTATGATGCTGATCCTAATGTCACCACACCAACAAGAAAAATGCATAAGGTACGCAAGGATTGCACAAGTCCCGATATTATACACAGCATCCAGATCATCAATGAAGATCCAGGAAAGTCAATGCACTGCATAGCAAGAGAACTACAGATGTCAGATGAAAGGTTGGGGAGATTATTGCTGAAGGTATCAGATACAGATCATACGTTCTTAGAAAAGGCCAGTTTAGGACCCAGCAGACAAAGGAAAGGCGCTTTGAAAAAGCAAGGAAACTGCTAACAAAATAGAAAATTCCCAAAGAAAAAAAACCCTCTGATTTTCTTCTTTGATGCAAAGAATTTTCAGAAGGAACAAATAGTCAACAGAAGAAACAACAGGTGAGAATCTTAATGAAGTCCCAATTGTCATGAAAATGAAATTTCCTGCTACAGTGATGGTGTTAGGTGTAGTCAGCAATGAAGGAGATATCATGACCCCGCAGTTTTTTCCACAAAGCTTGAAGGTGACTGCTGATGTTTATCTTGATGTTTTGAGAGAATTAGTTGTGCTGTGGATGAAGCAAATCACAAACAGACGTCATTTTCTCTTCCAACAAGATGGTGCACCAGCACATAACACCAAAAAGGTACAAGAATCTCTCAGTGTCAATGTTCCTGAATTCTGGTCAAAGGAAACCTGGCCGCCTAGTTCACCAGATGCAAATCCTTTAGACTATTATGCATGGAACATTTGTGAGAGAGAAGTTAATAAACAACCTCATTCCAATAAAGAGGCTGTTAAAGCTAAAGTTGAAAACATGATGATGTCCACGATAAAGAAAAGTTAATTAAAGCATGCTCAAGATTCCAAAGTTGAATCAAGTCTGTTATTGCAGCAAATGGAGACTTTTTAACAATTAAAAAAATGACTGTTTATGTTTATGTATTTACATATAAGAATAAATTTATTCAAAATATAACACTTTTGTGGTATGCCGTTTATTTTACTGAAAATTTTCCACTTTATCATGTGTACCCTGTACATCCTTTCCCCCGAAAGTCAAACATAACATTTATGAACAAAGTACAAAGTGAAAATGCCCCTTCTTTACCTCCACCCTTTTGAAGAACAGAATTTTCATATGGCCCCCAAATTCCCTATGCCTTTGGTGCACATGCCTACACAATTACAGGGACTGTGAATATGAAGAACTTGAATGTTTGGTTTGTGACATGGTATAAACATAGGAGATCATCCGAGTGGGCTTGACCTAACCATGTGAGTATTCCAAAATCAGAGAGATTTTACTGGATGGTGACAGAAGAGGAAGTCAGAGACTTGAAGTGTGAGAAGGATGAGGCACCCTGGAACGTGGACTGCAGGGCAGAGTGTGGACAGCCTCCAGCAGCGCTGTGTGACCGGCAACAAGGAAGTGGGGCTTCAGTCTCCTCATGACTGCTGCACAGGAATGGGGTTTTGCCAGCAACAACTCTGGTCACCAATTCTGCTGTGTTGGGAGGTCCCCACACCACCAAGCAATTCTGAGACAGCAACTGTGTGTCCTACAACTCATCTCAGTTCTGAAGCCACGTTCCCAGAGACAGAGTCAGGCCGCTCAGGTTATGTAAGGACTTAGTCCCACAGGATGCTGGCTCTTCTCTCCCTCACTTCAGACACCAGCTGCCAAGTCAGGTTGTCACCTCTGCTGCTGACCCACCTGCTATAGGCTGAAGGTTCCAAGGACCCCCTTCCTTGGGTTGGTTTAATTTTGTTTCATTTACTAGGGCATCTCACAGAACTCGGGGGAACATTTTACTTTAGACTAGATAAACAGTTTATGGTAAAAGAAGATATGTATAACTCAGAAACAGCCAGGTGAAAGAGATGCATAGGGTAAAGCATGGAAAAAGTTCAAGAAGGAGTTTCTATGTTTTCTCCAGGCACCCCAATCTTCCCCAAAGAATGTTCACCAACCTGAAAGCTCTTGGAACACTGCCCTTTTGAGGGGATATATGAGGGGCTTTACGATATAGGCATGATTGATTGATCGTTGACAATTGACAACTGATGCAGCCTCCAACCTCCCCCTCTCCTCTGTTCCGTGGTTGGATCTTTTAGCAACCAGATCCTCCCCCAACCTAGGTGTGGGTCCAAAAGTCACCTCAAAAAGTCACTCATTTACATAATAGGAGGGACTTTTATTGATTTCATTACTTAGGAAAGTCCAGGAGTTTTAGGAGCTCTGTACAAAAACTGGGAGGAATGAGCCCTGGCTGGTAGCACAGTGGACAAGGTGCTGGCCTGCGAACCCAAAGGTCGCTGGTTTGATTCCCCAGCCAGGGCACATAACCAGGTTGCAAGCCAGGTCTCCAGCCATATCTGTGGCTGGAGGCAGGTGAAAGGGAACCATACACTGATGTTTCCCTGTTTCTCTCCCTCTCTGCCTCTCTCCCTTCCTCTCTTTCTGGAAATAATAAATAAAATCTTTAAATAAAATAAAATAAAAGTTTGTATAAAAAAAAAAGACAGTGGGAGGAATGTCAAATATATATTTCTTAATATAAATCACAGTATCACAGCAACCTGAATGAACTTGGCATGAATTCTACCCCCATTGCCATCCACTGAGAATTCAGCCTGGCTAACAACTTGATTTCAGCCTGTGATTCCCTGAGCAGAGAACCCAGGCAGAGAACCCAGACTTGTAACCTACATAATAGTCTTAGGATTGTTCTATTTTCAATTGATTTTGAGAGAGAGAGAGATAGGAAAGGAGAGAGAGAAAAACATCAATTTATTGTTTAACTCATTTATGCATTCATGGGTTGATTCTTGTATGTGTCCTCACCAGGGATTAAACCTGCAGCCTTGGAGTATCAGGACAATGCTCTAACCAACTGAGCTACCCAACCAGGGCAGTAGTGTTAGTTTTAAGTCACTGAATTGGTGGTAATTTTTTACACAGCAATAGAAAACTAATAAAACCCCCAAACCCACTTCTGAAAAGGTTATCACTTTATACACTTTGGGGTTATTTAGGGATATCCACATCCAGATATTTTATTTTATAAACAGTATATATTTAAATAAGGCCATTGTTAGCGCTGGCTGGTGGCACAGTGCTAGCCTGTAAACCCAAAGGTCGCTGGTTCCATTCCCAGTCAGGGCACATAACCAGTTACAAACCAGGTCTCCAGCCAGGTCTGTAGCTGGAGGCAAGTGAAAGGCAACCATACATTGATGTTTCTCTCTGTCTCTGCCTCTCTCCCTTCCCTTCTCTCTGAAAAATAATAACTAAAATATTTTAAGTGAATAAATAAAATAAAATAAATTAATAAGGTCATTGTTGTTATTTGCACCTTATTTTCTTTTTAATACCTTGCCAGCATCTTTCCATGTAGTCCTTGTGTATGTTTTATAAAACAAATTTCTAGAAGCTTTACCAAAGTGTATGCTTTGCACTTTGGAAGGGACTGTCAAATTACCTTACATAAAAAGACTACAATGGTTTCCAGCCCCACCGTAAGAGTCCCTACTTCCCGGCATTCTCTCCCTTACTGGATATTCTCACTCTTTAAGAATGTTTCTTGCCTATTTGTATTTTCTATAACCAACAAATTTAGAGTCTAGTAAACACTTACCACTCTAGTCTGCCTCTGTTTATTAAGCATTATTAAAAGTCTAGGAATGTAACTTAATACTGATCTTTATACATAAATGCAGATAAATTAGGGTAAAATTACTGAAATTTCAGACACCTGTTGATTAAGCAAGTGTTGTTTCAAGATATAAATATCTATTTTGAAAGAATCTCAAAATTTTCCTGCATTTTGGCAGAATACCTTTTAAAATCTATTTGTATTACTGACATTTTAAACCTCAGAAACCTAAAATATCATTTATTTTTTAAAAATCCCTACTACTTCTCACTTGAATTGCTTAATTTTTAAAGTCAGAAAAGCATGGTCAGCCAAAACTTGTAAGCAACCAAGATGTCCTTCAGATAACTTGCTATAAACATCTGTGTGCTGGTATTTGTGTAGACATAAGTTTTCAACTCTCCAAGTACTTTTTTATTTCTATTATCCAGTCCTGAAATGTAATGAGATTGCTCAGCCATCAAATAGAATTAAGCTGCCAGTAAAGTGTAGTTCAAAGAATTAAGTGTTACTTAAACAACTCAATTAAGTTTTAACCATGTCTATTTCTCTGTGAAAATGGACAATGATTCTTTCTAGAGAAAGGCCCTTTGAAAAATGACATATGTCTAGAGAGAACTGAACCTATGTCTGTTGGCCTGAAGAAGAAAAGTACTTCCTATTCCATTCTGTATCTAGTGAAATGTCCTTCCACGTTTGCCTTGAGTTTAACATTTAACTGGTTTTTCCAGTCTTAAATTCATTCCATGAATATTTGTTAGTGCTCAGTGTTGGAGATTGTAAAGGCAGACTTGGGGTTTTCCATGACAAATCTTCAAACTGTGTATCCAGCTTTGTTTATTCTAGAACAGGGTTTCTCCACCTCAGCACTATCAACATATTGAGCTAGAATTATACATAATTCTTTGTTGTACAGGGCAGCCCTGAGCACTGTAAGGCATTTCACAGCATTCCTAGCCTCTACCTACTCAATGCCCATAGCATCCCCACGTCACGACAATACAAATGTCTCCAGACATTGGCAAGTATCCCCTAGGAGAGGTGGGTGAAATCACCCTGGTTGAGAACTGTTGTTCTAGAAATACACAAGATTATTTAATTTTCCTTAAATATACCATGAATTTAAATGGTTTTTTAAAAATACTTTATCATTTATGCTATTACAGTTGTGCCAATTTTTTCCCCTTCTCCCCCCTCCACCCAGTGAACTTACATGTTTGAATCACTGTTCTCTCAGTCTTGCATGACAGTACAAATCCTTTGCCTCTTTCAAGGTCCATATTCTCTATGAGGATCGCCTAGGTACAGGCAATCCAGGGGTGAAGCCTATATACCTGCTTCCTCCTGCTTTCTCCAGGCCTATGTGGCTGCAGAGAGGGAGGGATTATTAAATAGTCACTATAATCTAAGTATAAGTACAAACTAAAACAAGTGCCCCCAAGGAAGACAATAGAGAACTTGGTTCTTTAAACAGTTTATGCAAGGCCCTGGCTGGTAGCACAGTGGATACAGCGCCGGCCTGTGAACCCAAAGGTCACTGGTTCAATTCCCCAGCCAGGGCACATAACCAGGTTGCAAACCAGGTCTCCAGCCAGGTCTGTAGCTGGAGGCAGGTGAAAGGCAACCATACATTGATGTCTCTCTTTCTCCCTGCCCCTCTCTCTGGAAAGAATAAATAAAAAATTTAACAAAAAATTATACAAAGAAAGTCATTGTAGCTTTGGGGGCAAGAGAACAGCAGAAGGTGTGAAGGGAGGGTCAGAATATGCTCCCCTGAAGGTGACTGAAGTGAGATTTGGGGAGCTAGTCAGATCTAACTAGAAGTGAGGGGCTCACCCAGGCCCACTTAGTGGTGATGAGGTCGATCTCCAAGCATTGTTGCTCTACAGAAATGTAAGGGAGAGAGGGTCATATCGAGTACTTTCCATGTGGCAAATGACACGCAAGACATTGCAAAAGGGAGATATATGGAATAGGACACTTAGCCCAGACTGGGGAATTCAGGAAAGACCGCTGGAGACTGCCACTCTCATTTCACAGATATAGAAACTGATCCTTATGCCCATTGCCCAAAATCACAGAGACTCGGTTCAACCTCGAGTATCCAATCCCAATGCCACGTTTTTCGTACCCCTCCAGCTTCCTCCCTGCAGCACTTGGCTTATTTCTCCTGTTCAGCACTGATTTCATCCTAATGTGTATTATATGGCGACACTCCCATAATTCTAGGACAGTATATGTAATTTTGCTTAAGTACTATGCCGTTGTAATTTCTTGGGACAAAAGTGATTTGGAAAATTACCAGTTTTTTTTTAAACCATATTATCTATCTGATTAGAAAAATTGTCAGCTCCTTTTCAAAAACCACTGAGCAGTAATGTTTAAAAAGTGGTTATCAGTTTTCTCATTTATAAACAGGATAATAACAGTATGAACTCTTAGGATAACTGTAAGGATTAAATTAATTGCTATGCAGAAACCACTTAGAACAGTGCTGGTATAGGTCTGAGCTCAGTAAATGCTATAATTACTGAGTCAGAGGATGATTGATAGGTGAGTGGGTGAATGGACGAAGAAAAAGGACACATCTTTGTTCTCAATGAGCTCTCTCAACCCTCACCACCCCTACTTGTTTCTAAGCCAATCCCAGTTATGAGTGTGATTAACTCTCTTTTCATCTTTTCAGGTCACATGACAATGTCATTTTCTACTAGCTATGCAGGCATTAGAACAACAATGCCTAGATGTTCTCTGGCCCCACCAAGGCTAGGGTATAACTCTCGTTCCTAGTCAAACCTAAAAAAATCAAATCAAATCAAATAAGAATAAGTAGTGCAAGTCCAAACTAGAAAAAGAGACCACCAAGGCACTTTAGAAGGCTACCGGAAAAACACATGAATTTTAGAATGATCTTTAATACCAAAGAAATGTTTTTACTGTTGCTTTTCAAACTGAAGATAGCATACATGCGTCAGTGGAAGAAATTTACTTAAAGTGAAGCAGATTGCATTTCCAGATTCTCTCTCCATTCAGTCAATCACTCCTTCAACAAATGTTTATGAAACATCAACTATGTGCCAGTCAATAGATTCCATGGTTTAACAAGAAAAGAAAAGAAAAAAAGTCTGACGAGGTTTCTACTATCATGGAGTTCACTTTTTGTTTGTTTTTAAGATTTTATTTAGCTCTGATTAGTATGGCTCAGTTAGTTTGATGTCATCCTGTAAATCAAAAGGTCGCTACTTCAATCCCCAGTCAAAGCACATGCAGCTTGCAAATTGCAGATTCCATCCACCACCACAACCCTCATTGGGGTGCAAAGGAGAAGCAACCCACTGATGTTTCCCTCATATCTATGTTTTACACATCAATTGGTTGCCTCTTGCTTGAGTCCCAACCCAGGACTGGACTGGTCTGCAACCCAGGCATGGGCCCTAACAGGGAATCAAACCAGCAACTTTTGGCTTTATGGGATGATGCCTAAACCCACTGAACCCCATGGGCCAGCACATCCTGTGTACATTTACTGGTGGAGGCAAAGCTGAAACAGTAGCCAAGTGAATAAAACAATTGCATGTGTGATGAGTGATAAGAAGGAAACCAAGAAGGGGCTTAATGGAAAATAACAGGGAAGCTTTTTAGACCCAGGGCTCTGAGAAAGTGCAGATGGAAGGACACCTGAGGAAGGAGGCGAAGCGGACCAGGCTCCATTCTGGTCCTTCGCAGGTCCTACCAACTCCTTTGGCCATTTGTGCTGTAAAAAGAGTTACACGAGCAAAACATTTCTGCCCTGATTGCTTCATTCTATGATAGTTAATCAGAAAATGCATTTTTCTCAGTTTTCATAGGATCCTGTCTTCCACTTCAGTGTTTCACACGGGAGGTTCCGGGGGTTTCCATTCTAGAGCTACAATTGTTTTGTATCCTCTCCGGCATTTCTGTCACATAATGAACATGCCCACAGCTAGAGGGTTTCTGTAGACAATTTTTGCTTCAGGTGAAGAATCTCATAATAGACTCTTTCTGCTGTCTGGCTCTCATTTGCTCCTTGATTGTTCAGGTTCGGTGGCAGAATAAAATGCTTTGGAAAACAGAAAGACTTTGATAGACAGCAACTTGCTTTTGTAGAAACTTATTTAGAAGATTGTTATAGAGTGAGGTACTTTTTGTTTCTTTGGGGTTATTGTGGATTTTAATAATATGCAGTGTTAATTACAAATTTGTTTAAAGTAAAACAATTGTTTTAATATTTTTGAAGTATTAAAATTTCAAAAAGTTTTTCTTATACTTGTTATATTTTTAACAAGATACATGAATTCAATCATCATTAATAATGATGCTGATTATGATAACATTTACTGAGTTTTTACTTCGTGCCATGCTCTAGGGTAAACATTGCATCCTACATTCCTTTATTTAATCCATGAAGTATTATAATCCTGTTACAGATGAAGGACATGAAGTACAACAAATAAATTTAAGAAACTTTCCTAAGGGCACACAGTAAATGTCAGAGTCAAGAGTAATTCAGGGATATTTGACTCTAAAAACTTGATTTTAATTATTCTATATAGTAAAAATATGTTATTAAGTAGGTAATATTAAATAGGATAATGCTTACATTATATATTGATGGGCTTATTCAAAAAGAAACAATGGAATAGGTGGAGTAAAATAATAATATATGCAGATGTCTGTCCAGAAATTATCCCACCATGCACTATGAAAATTAGAGACATTTGTTGAAGAAGATACAAGATATAAGAAGCATTGTACATAGGACAATGATGCCTCAGTCCCCTTCAAAAGAGGTACCTTGGACCCTCACATGGTTCTCCCAGTAGCTATCAGCTGCCCCATTATATTTTCCTGAATCTCATTGATAGTCTGAAATCTCATCCCTTTCAAAGGTGATTTTAGTTTTGGGAAAAGGCAGAAGTTGCAGGGTGCCAAACCTGGGCTATGGGGCGGGGGGTGCTGAGTGGCCTGGGTGATTTGCTGTCTCACTGAAAAACCCTGCATGAGATGTGATGCATGAGCAGGCACATTGTCATGAGGAAGCTGCCAATTACCAGTTGCCCATATATGAGGCCTTCTGAATCATCTGAAAAGTTTCTGTGGAGGATTGTTCAAGCTTGATGCAAGATTTGATGCAGATTCGTTGCTCTACTTGCTCAGTCATTTTGAAAGTGATGGCCACACAGTACATATGCTCACCTAAGGGTACCTACCACCCACTGACTAGAACAGTGAAGTTGTTATTGTTCACACATGTGCATTCCAGTCCACTCTCCTTGGCTGCCAGGTTACATTGATATCACCCAAACCATTCTAGTTATATTAACAATGGTTGGACTCTTTCTGAATATATATCATACATAAAATAATTATTATAAGAAAATAACAATTCCACAACAGTATTTGCAAAGTTCATTATAACCATTTAATAATTTTTAACTTCTACGATCCAGGAACTCATCTGTATGAGTGTACTAGCTGGCATTGTCGTGAGAGGCTATATTAGGCTTTTTGAAGACTCTTGCAACACATTTGCCCATCTCATGGTGAGTGATTTACAAACACAGCTGCCCACACTGCTCTTGAGTGTTCAGCAGCTTTTGACCAAACACAGCATGATCCCTGTGCCCCACCCTTCCTATTCACGGACTCTCACTCCAAGAGACTCGTTTTTTGTGTGTCCCCTGGTGAAAAAAGCCCTCAAAGGGAAATATTTTGCTGATGTGGAAGAGGTAAAACAAAAAACGGCTGAAGCATTAAAAGGCATCAAAATTGATGAGTTCAAAACCTGTTTTGAGCAGTAGAAAAATCATCTTGGTAGGTATATTACATCAAATGAAGAGTACTTTGAAGGTGACTGAAGTGTAAACATGTAGGAATATATGCACATGGAAGAACCATGGACATGGGCAACATGTGGGACTGACTTTGTGGGGGAGTGGGTGGGTGGGGAGAAGGACAGAGGGGAGTGAAAAGGGGATGGATGTAATACAACAACAATTAAATTAAATTAAAAAAAAAGAATAAATGCACAATTTTTTATAAATAAATTCTGGTATTTTTGAGGCTCCCTTGCATAGCTCTTTGATTTTATTTTTCTCTTTATTAATTAAATTGTATTAATTGACTTTTAGAAAGAGAGGGAGGAAGAGAGAAATAGTGATTTGTTGTTCCACTTATTCGTGCATTCATTGGTTGATTCTTGTATGTGTTCTGACTGGGGTTTGAACCCACAATCTTGACATATGGGGATGATGCTCTAATCAACTGCACTATTCAGCCAGGACCACTTTGCATTATATTTTAGTGTTTGCTCTAGGGGATATGCTATACATTCTCAACTTTTCACAATCTATTTAGAGTTAACATCAGCTTTTTGTACCATGTAGAAGCCTTGCAATTCTATAGGCCCACCCCTGTACTTTAAGCTATACTTATTATATGCCTTCAATCCACGTATAAGAGTGTTATAATTTTTACTTAAAATAGTTTTACATGTTTTAAGGAAATTATGAGGAAAATCAGTGTTTTCTATGTACCTAGATATTTATCATTTCTGTTTTGTTTCTTACTGAAGATTGAGATTCAATTTGATATTATTTCTCTTCCGCCTGAAGGACATCCTGTAGCATTTCTAATAGTGCAAGTCTGCTGCAACAAATCCTGTTCATTTTCTTTTATCCAAAAAAAATCTATTTTGCTTTCATTCTTTTCTTTTGTTTTCCTCTATTTTTCCTAATTTCATTCCAGTATGATTACTCTATGATAAACAGCATATATGATACAATTTGAAAACAACTCATAAACACAGATAACAGTATGGTGACTGTCCAAGGGTTGGGGGGAGGTTGAAGAAGGCAAGGTAGGGATAAGTACTTGACTTTGGGTAGTGAACACACAATACAATATACAGATAATGTATCATAAAACTGGATACCTGAAACCTACACAATTTATAAATCAATGTCACCTCAATAAATTCAATACAAAATTGAAAACATAAAATACACAATTTGATCATTTTAATATATGTATACACCCATGAAATAAGTCATCGCACCACAACCAAGATAATGAACATATTCATCACTCACAAAAGCTTCTTCACACCTCTTTGTAATCCTCTCTTCTCTCTCCTTCCCAACCCCCAGCAACCATCAGTATGCTGTCATTACAGATTCACTTACTTTATAGAATTTTATATCAATGATGAATTATGGTATGTTTTCTTTTTTTGTATGGCTTCCTCAATCAGCATAATCTTCTTGAATGTCATTAATGTTGTTACATGTGTCATTAGTTTATTCCTCTTTATTGCTGAGCAGTTTTCTATTGTATCATGTTTATCCAGTCATCTGTTGATGGACATTTGGGTTGTTCTTCATTTTTGGTGATTACAAATCAAGGTGCGATGGACATTTGGCTCCAAGTCTTTGTGTGGACATATGCTTTAATTTCTCTTGAGTAAATTTGTAAAAGTGATAATATGGAACATGTCTGTTTCACTTTTTAAGAAATTGTTAGCATTTCCCATTCTCACTAGCCATGTGAGTTCCAATTGCTTGCCAAAAGCTGGTACTGTCTTTTAAATTTTAGCCATTTTAGTGTATGTGTAGTGATATCTTTTTTTTTTTTTTGTAGTGATATCTTATTGTGGTTTTATCACCTTAATTCTTGATGAATATTATCACTAAAGAATTCTAGATTGTCAGGTTTGATTTTTTTTTTTTTATTTCAGCACTTCAAGATGTTGTTCACACATCTCTTTGCTTCTGTGATTCTGATGGAAGCAAATGGACTGATGTTCACGGTCATTTCAGTTGTTGGTCCTCTACATGTGCTCCCCTATTTTTCTCTGACCATTGTCAGTTTTTTTCCTCCATTTTTGGATTTAGCAGTTTGACTATGATGTACCTAAGAAAGGTCTCATTATCTTGTTTTGGATTCACTGAATGAATTGTCTGTGCTTTACCAATTTGGGAAATGTTCAGCCACCATTTCTTCATAACATACTAATGTAAACCAAGAAAAAAGATAAGTAGTTTTACCTACAGCTTTCACTTACCTTCTGCAACTGAAATTCTCTGTTGATGTGTGACAGTGAGGACCATTTTTCTACAAAAATACAGAAAAACCCTTTTTGAATCAGTTAGTCATTGATAGCACAGAGACACACCTAATTCATCTTATCCATCATCTAGTCACTTATTCATTAAATAAATATTTGTCGCGCAGGTAGTATTTTAGGTGCTGAAGGTAGAATAATGAATAAAATAGACAAAATAATAATAGTTAATTCTTAGAAAATGTGAGGAACATTTAAAAATATACACACATATTATATTAACAAATTTAATCCTCATAATAACTCTGTAAATAATATCCCCATTTTACAAGCTGGGACTTAAAGAGGTTAACTATTTTTTTTAAAATTTTATTGTTGTTGTATTACATCCATCCTGTTTTTGCTCCCCTCTGTACCCCTCCCCACCCACCCATTCCCCCCAAAGTCAATCCCACCTGTTGTCCATGTCCATGGTTCCTTTATACTAGGTTCTTGTAAGAGGTTAACTATTATGTCTAAGATCACATAGCTAGTAAATATCAGAGATGGACTTTGAATTTAGCTAGTCTAGCTCTAGAATATGCACTTTTAATCCCTACTAATTTACTCACCAAAAGCAAGAAATAGAAGCCAGAGAATGGGCAGCCTTTATGGTTAGCCATATGAGCACTAGACAAATCATTCTGTCATTCTGACACTTTCCCTTATCCATAAAATTAGTGGGATTCACTAGATGAAAATTAAACTCTCTTCCAGCTTGGAGAGTTTATTGATAGCAAAGGCTGGTACAGGTTAACTGGAATTGATGAACTCAAATGTGGAAATACTGTAATACTACATAAAAAGGACAATAGTAGGCTACTCTGCAGTGGTGGATGATATGCAAATTCTTAAAGAGTTAGTCAATTTTTCATGCTCATAATGGCTTTCAGAGTCTTTTCACATTTTGAGTAAGTGTATTCTAAAAACAAGAAGATGATCTAACAGTTTACCATAGTGGTTTCCCATTAAATGAGACCTGGTTTTCTCTGTTCAGGGATGATTGTGTGACATGCTGTTTCCATAACAATCATATAAAATACTTGGGTGTTTTGAAAAATAAGTCTGGTCCTGCTCGTGGTACAATGGATAAGGCATCGGCCTGTGAACCCAAAGGTCACTGGTTCGATTCCCAGCCAGGGCAACATAACCAGGTTGCAAGCCAGGTCTCCAGCCAGGTCTGTAGCTGGAGGCAGGTGAAAGGAAACCATACATTGATGTCTCTCTCCCTCTCTGTCTGTCTCCCTTCCCCTTCTCTAAAGATAATAAATAAAAATCTTTAAAATAAAAATCTTAAAAAAAAAGTCTGCAAAGTTCTTTTTGCAGCTTGCCAGTAGATATACTGGAAGCAGATGGTACTAGAAAAACAAAGGAGATGACATAGCAACAATTCAAAAGATACCAAACTGAAGAATAGACATTCAATCTTAGAAAGTACAAGGATGTGATAGGAATTTAGAATTAGCAGTAACTGTTTATGCTGCATTTGATTTTTTTAAATCCTAGCTAAAAGAAACTTCTTTTTAAAAACACTTCTAACTTGACAGTATTTAAAACATGACATCTTTATCAGCTCTATTCTGAAAAGAGAGCTGATAGGGAAATTAATAAGCAAATGTAAAAATGCAGGAATGTTAAATAGAGATTAAAGCAAGGTCATTGTGGCATTTTTTTTTTAGTAAAAAAAAAACAACTTCATTCTATGACAAGATTCTAGATCATGAGGACTATGAAATAACAACAGCAAAAATAAATAAATAAATAAATAAATAAATAAATAAACGACAAGCAAAAATTAAGATTTACTGAATGAGCCCTGGCTGGTGTGGCTCAGTGGATTGAGTGCCAGTTTGTGAACCCAAGGGTCGCTGGTTCAGTTCCTGGTTGGGGTACACGCCTGGCTTGTGGGCTGGATTTCCAGTTCGAGGTGTGTGAGAGGCAACCATACATTAATGTTTTGCTCCCTCTTTCTTCCTCTCTTCCCTGCTCTCTCTAAAAAAAAAAACAAAAACAACTAATTAAATAAATAAAAGATTTATTGAATGATTAACAGGTGCCAGACCCCACGGTAAGTAGTTTACATTGATTGCCTTCTCCTCACCACAACCCTCTGGGGGTAGATATTATTTATTATTATCTGTACTTTATGGATATGAAAACTGAGGCTTAGAGAGGCTAAATCACTTGCCAAACATCACGTCACTAGCTGTGGTAGAGCCAACAGGGATTTGAGTGAAGGCTTTCAGACTGCTGAACTGCCTCACTCTGAAAGCACTATACTATATACGCAGTAGGTAAAAACAAACAAAAAGGAAAAATAAGTTTCCCTGCCAATTATTGTCCTCACTTGGTGGTGGTGGGTGGGTGGGTGGGGCATGCTCAGTGCTTGAGACACTTTTCTCATCTAATTTTCATAGTAGTCTTATGAGAGGAGATTTTGTCACCCTCTTTTTATGCATGAGGGAGCTGAAGCTTAAAGGGGCCACATAACCTACCCAGAGCCACACAGCCAGAAAGTGATGAATTGGACACTTGGACCCAGGTCTATTTATTTCTGAAGCCCCAATATTCCTCACAGGTCCCTCAGACAGTTATGTCCTGCTCCCTGTTCCTATCCAGGGAGGAGCAAACTCTCTCACCTTTTTCTAGGGCAGTTGTGCAAAAACACTTATGCTCCAAGGTTTCCATCCATTGACTGACTCCCAGTTGCTACCCAAGCAAAGTGAGACCATCTCTACCCTGAGAAGCTTCCCTTCTGCTGTCTTCATACTCTCCCACCTTCCATCTGGGTCCCTCTTGAATGCTCAAAAGCAGCCTAGGTTCACCTGGTTCCAGCACTCACACTTCCCTGTAATTACTCTTTTGCTGTTAGTGTCCCCGTCCCTACCTCTCCAGGGCTCTACAGCACACACCATCTAACAGTGATTGTTTTTTGTCTCCTCAATGTCTAGCTATGTGCCTGGCACACAGTAGCTGCTCAGTGAATGTTGATGAATGGATAAATAAAGGCTGCCCTCTGAAGTACTGTATAATTACCAATATATACTGAATGCCATAATTTGAAAGCCCCTGCCACTTACAGAACACACACACACAGTGTCACATCTATTGGTCAATTTATAGTTCCACACTTAAATGAAATGGACCAAATAGCACTCATTATTAGAATAATGACAATCAGTAAATTTTTCTATATTTTGAATAATTTTTCTTTTTTGGTTTTTGAAAGAACTAATGGTTATTTTCTCATAATAAGCACTAATGTGTAAAAATAGTCTGTGTCTTCAGATACATTTTCTCATTTTATCCTAATGGCCAGTTCTTTGAAATAGGTATTATTGTCGTTTAAAATAAGATAACAAGCTCAAGGGTGATTTAATTCAAGATCACACAGGTAATAAATAAAATCATTGGCAATAGACTATAGCTCTTTAGTCCAATGTTCTTTACACTAAGTCACCTATGAAAACATAGAAATAGTGAAATGAAGATTGTCTATAAAATGTGAACTCACAAAACACAGTGAAAAGGCTATCCTTTCCTTCATAACAAATGAAGAGCATGTATCCTAGTAGGGAATGCTTTTGGAATCATGAGAGCAGCAATATTAATACCTTTAGATTCCTCAAATTTCCTGCCATATTCTTCAGACTTTCTCTCAGCTCCTAAAAGGAGAGAGTAACGTTTCATGCTATAACCTTTGTACAATTTTTTACTATGTATATGTATTACCTATTTCAAAACTTTTAAAAATAAAAGGATACCAGTGAGCTTATTTTCTCTGCTGTGTCAAGTTAATGTCACAAGAAGGCAAACCAATTGAGGTCAGGTGTTGCCCCCAAAAGCTTATAGAACCGTGCTTTTAACTAGGGAATTGAGTGCCTCCACATGGTTTCCTGTTATTGCATATTAGAATTGTGAGGTAGGTGCTAAGGTTGAATCAGGAGAAACCAAAAACCAGTGGCTCTCACAGCTCTGTAAGCAGCAGCAGAATACCCTGATTTTCTGAATCCAATGCTATTGATTAGACCTGTTAGAAAAAGTTGGGAATAGCTCTCTCTCTCTGGTCAGATTCCTGGGTTCCAAATTTCTCTACTGAGCCCTAACGTACTCACAAGCAAAGATCTCCAAAACGTATTAAGTGATAAAAGCAAGGTGATCTATAGTATTTCACACCATTTTGTGCAAAATAGGTTAAACTTTTAAAAAGAATGTATGTCTGCATTGGCTTATTATAATGTGTAACTGTCAGTTGCTTTACAGATACTGCATCTGCAAAATGAGGGCGGTGGGGTTACATTAAATGCTGCAAACGTTAGAATAATGCCTGGCACCCTGAAGTACCATTTTACTTGGAATCCTCAAGCCAAATATTCCTTGGCTTAATCATATTCTAAAATAGTCTTTTAAAAATCATTTTTAATTGGCACAGGCAAGATGAAAACGTGACAAACCACAGCAAAATGCAATTACATAAAGCTGCTTTAAATTAGGCCCAATAGACTGATTAGCCAAAACAGCTACGAGAGATGTTTGGTGAATCCCAATTACAGATAACAGAGAACTATTACTCTTCATCTTCTTATTAAGTAAATTAATAATTAAAGTCTTTTTTCAAGGGTTCGTGCCGATGTTTACTTCTTAACAGTTTGCTACTCTGAATAGCATAAGCGACTTTAAGAAAAAAAAAATCTTAGGCAAAATACGACGATTGTGACCCAAGAGCACATTTACTAGTCTCAACAGCGTTACTGTTGCTGTTTTAACATTTAGGTTAGTAAAAGGCATACTGTATCTGCTGTAAAGTCTTGGTGGGAAATGGGCGAGGATTATGTTCAAAATATAGGATGTGGGGAAACAACTCTACAAAAAAACTTTTTTTGCTTCACTCTTTCAAGGGCCCAGTCGCCCTGACGAAAGCCGACCCCCCACCCTTAGCCACGTGGGATTTTCTGCCTCCTCCCCGGCGCTTCCTTCCGCCGTCAGAGTTGCAGAGAAAGTGACCTCAGCTGGAGGCGTGTCTGGGGGCGGACCCGGACGACCTTGGTCCTACCAGGACCCGATTCGGAGGGCCTAGCTGCCAGGCTCCCTCCGCAGGTCCCGCCCGCCCACAGGTGTCAGAGCGTCGGCGAAGCCTGGATCGCGGGGCCCCCGGGGGCAGGAGAGAGGGAACGCCAGCCCTGCGGTCGTCTCGCCACCCTGGGTCCCCAGAGCGCAATACCGGCTTCTCTGGGACCCGCGTTCTCGTCCCGCCCGCTCGCGATGGAGAGCAGAAGTCTGAGTTCTGTCCTTAGTTAAGGCTTGTGGCCAGTGTCAAACGTTAACTCACCATATGGCTCGAGTTGCTTCCCCCAACCCCCGCCACATTAAGTCTGGGCCATTATAATTGGAAGCAACCGCCCAGTTGTGCCCAGTAGGTTACTAGGAAAGTGCAGCGAAAAGAAACAATTTGTGAACGGAGAGATGCTAGAAAATAAACAGAAAAGGCTTTTGTTGCTAGGAAATGATGCATTCTGGGGACTGTTTACATGGTCATGAAAACTCAGTTTAACTGAGCTAGAAAACTCTTAATGAGGAAACAGAAAAACCAGATTTTTAAAAGTTTAAATGTGTCTACAAAGAATGGTAAAACAAGAAAGCTAAGAGACATCTGGAGTATGAGAAATAACTGAAAGTTAGATCTAGAACTATATTCTACAATGAGATAGAAAATAAGCACACATTGGTCTTTAACTGCTTTCCAGTGTTTCATATAGGTATTAGTTTTCCTCTCCCCATTTGCTTGTGGTTCCTCTCCAATAGAAGTATTTCCTTTGTACTTGCCACAGGTTTGTTAAGCTCTGGACACAGTAGGTTCCCAAATATTTGTCAATCGATTGACTGGAGATGTTTCAGAGATGCTCTCCACCTGGAAGAAGACCTAATGCTCTAGTAATTAGCTCATTTAAAAAAAAAAAAAATTCTTTCTTCAGAGGAGTATTTCTCAGAATCTGCCCTGATTGGCAATCAAAAATCAGTTTCGCCATAGATTTATGCTAATCTTCAGTTACAACCAATGGGAGACAGAAAACGAAGCCATTTATTTAAGTGGAATAGGCGATTTTTGAGAAGCAGTTATTTCACCCTGGGTGGATAACCTTGCTGATGTTGTTTCTATATGAGATCATGTGGAAAGAATGAATTTGAAAATTCTTTTCAGATTGTTCATACTTGCAACCACATGAGTGTACAACTGAGACACACACTCAGGGTCCCTGTAGTGTAATAAAAGTAGCGCTCTAGAGTTGGGGAGAGGAAGGTATAAGGGGGCTAAATGATAATGGAAAAAAATACAAAAAGCAAATAAGCAAAACCTGGCGTTAGAAGTCCATCAACCTGGAAGGACTAATGTCTATCCTAAACGGAAAAACGACGTGTGGGGTACCCCGGTTGTGAACGAGTGACAGGGTCTTCGGTAGAAGCAGATAGATGGCTTGGCCTGGGACAGGTCAAAGGGCCAGTCCAGGAGCATATTCGCAGGGGCTGACGGAGTGACTACTCCCGGTCCCCCACGTCCACCGCCCCGGCTCGCAGGGGCCCGTCCTCCCTCGGCCGGGCGGGGCGCGGAGGGCAGCGGCGGGGGAGGAGCCAGCCCCCCAGTGGCTGCGCGCCCAGCCGAGGAAGCAATTCCCGAGGTTTGTCCCGGACCCGCGAGCCGACCAAGGTGAAGGCGGAACGTGTGCTTCGGACGAAGGGATGCCCCAATCTCGGCATCACTTTTGCAGTTAAACCAGCAACGGCAGAAGGAAGATTCTGGGCATCCCAGCCCCGCCGCCCCCTTGCCACCCCGCCCTCGGCTGCCGCTGAAAGTAATTCATACAAAAGGAGGACTCGCCTCGGCCTCGGGGAATCCCAGGGACCGTCGGTAAACTCCCAATAACCTAGAAGCCAGGGATCGCTCGTCCCGCCCCCCAGCCCTCGCCCGCGTCATCGGGGTCGGGAGGAGCATGCGCAAGGCGACGTGTGCTCTTCAGTGGGCAGACGGCACATCACCCACAGTCCCCGAGCGGTGGGGGGAGGGGGTGGCGATTGAACGGGTGCCGGGTGGAAGCGGCGCGGGGTAAACTGGGAAAGTCGTGTCGTCTGCTGGCCCCGCCCTTTTCCCCGAGGGTGGGGGAGAGCCGTATATAAGTGCCGTAGTCCTGCCGAACGTTCTTTTTCGCAACGGGTTTGCCGCCAGAACACAGGTGAGTACCGGGCGTGGCCTGCGCGGCCGGGCCTCCCGGAGCGGGCTGCGGCCCTCGCGTGCCTTTCCTCCCGCTGTGCCACGGAGCCACTGTGTGCGGTTCTTGACCCGGAATTTCGGGTTGTAAGTGGGAGGGAGAGTTCGAGGCCTTGAGCTTTTCTCCGGCGCCCCCCAAGCCTCGTGCTCGGTGGAGGCCTGGGTTGCGCGCCGTGGCCGCACCCCTCGTCTGCCCTGCTTTCCTGAAGTGTGGGCCCATCTGGGTTTTAAGAAAAGGCAGGCGCGGGGTTATTCCGTCGAAATAGTTAAGACGAGGTGGGTCGGGGTCGGCAGGATGGGGTCCTAGCGCTCGTCGGGGTGTGAACGGCCGCGAGGGAGGGGGGTAGGGCGGTGGCGGGGCCCTCGGCGGGGCGCACATGGCCGGCGAGGTTGAGGGCGGGCGGCCGGAGGCCCCCGAGTCGGGCGGGGAGAGGCCCCCGGCGTGGGCCGGGCGGGTCGGGGCTGCGTCCGCGCCGCCTAGGGCCTGCCGCCCCACCCGGGCCGCGAGCCCCGCCGCCGCTCGGCACCAGTTGCATGCGCGGAAAGATGGCCGCTCGCCCGCCCCGCCGAGGGAACTCAAAATGGAGGACGCGGCGGCCGGAGCGGGCGGGTGAGTCACCCGCACAAAGGGAAAGAGCTTTTCCCGGGCTGCGGCATCCTGTGCCCGCCATGTGGCCGGCGCTGCCCCACCGCCTTGATGTCTGCCGTGGGCTGGGGAGCGAGCTTCTCGCAGGGTGGGGGAGGGGACGCGGGCGACGGAGTTGCCCCACACTTGGTGGGTGGAGACCGGAGTTGGGCCAGCTTGGCATTGGTTCCAGTTCTCCTTGGAATTTGCCCTTTGATTAGCATCTGGCTTGTTCACAAGCATGTGGGACCGCGGTTTACAATTCCTTTTCCCTCCCAATTTAGGTGTCGTGAAAACCACCCCTAAATCAAGCCAAAATGGGAAAGGAGAAGACTCACATCAACATCGTGGTCATTGGACACGTAGATTCCGGCAAGTCAACCACTACCGGCCATCTGATCTACAAATGTGGTGGGATCGACAAAAGAACCATCGAAAAATTCGAGAAGGAGGCTGCGGAGGTAGGTGCACTAATGTGGATGACCACAGTGAGTGTCGGGAAGTCTTCAGTCTAGTGGTGGTGAAGTTACAATAAAGGTAACGTTTGTGTTGAATGCTTTTGCTGGGTAAACTGTTCTGAGAACAAGGTGAAGTTCATGTTGGTTTAGTATTGGAATCCTTTTCTGCCAGTTAGTTGTGGTAAGGAATTTCAAGTTGGGAGTTGGAGCTTAGTTACCAAGTAACCATTCCAATCCTTCCAGATGGGCAAGGGCTCCTTCAAGTATGCCTGGGTCTTGGATAAACTGAAAGCCGAACGTGAGCGTGGTATCACCATCGATATCTCCCTGTGGAAATTCGAGACCAGCAAGTATTACGTGACCATCATTGATGCCCCAGGACACAGGGACTTCATCAAAAACATGATTACAGGCACATCTCAGGTTTGTAGAATAAGTAATTTGTTTTAGAATTAATTTCTGGACCTTATACATTGGTCTCATCTGTTTGAAGAGTTCTATTTAACAGGATGTGGCCTTGATTTTTACAGGCTGACTGTGCTGTCCTGATTGTCGCTGCTGGTGTTGGTGAATTTGAAGCCGGCATCTCTAAGAATGGGCAGACCCGCGAGCATGCCCTTCTGGCCTACACACTGGGTGTGAAACAGCTGATTGTTGGTGTTAACAAAATGGATTCCACTGAGCCACCCTACAGCCAGAAGAGATATGAGGAAATTGTTAAAGAAGTCAGCACCTACATTAAGAAAATTGGCTACAACCCCGACACAGTAGCATTTGTGCCAATTTCTGGTTGGAATGGCGACAACATGCTGGAGCCAAGTGCTAACGTAAGTGACTTTTAAGAATTTAAAAGAGCCTTGGAGGGGGTGAGATGGGAGGTAACAGTGATTGTCAATCTTGGGTTTTAGATGCCTTGGTTCAAGGGATGGAAAGTCACTCGTAAAGATGGCAATGCCAGTGGAACCACACTGCTGGAAGCTCTGGATTGTATCCTCCCACCAACTCGTCCAACTGACAAGCCCCTGCGTCTGCCCCTCCAGGATGTCTACAAAATTGGTGGTAAGTTGAACATTGCTATCAGAATGTATGGGTGGCTGCTGTTCTGTTGTAGAGGTGTTTACAGCTATGCCCTACTTTTTAGGCATTGGTACTGTCCCTGTGGGCCGAGTGGAGACTGGTGTTCTCAAACCTGGCATGGTGGTCACCTTTGCTCCAGTCAATGTTACAACTGAGGTAAAGTCTGTTGAAATGCACCATGAAGCTTTGAGTGAAGCTCTTCCTGGGGACAATGTGGGCTTCAACGTCAAGAACGTGTCTGTTAAAGATGTTCGTCGTGGCA
>PVIW01007580.1:0-70983 GCA_004026585.1 Noctilio leporinus
GACAGTAGCCTTGTAGTATTGTTTGAAGTCCGGGATTGTGATTCCTCCTACCTTGTTCTTCTTTCTCAAGATTGTGGTGGCTATTCGTGGGCGTTTTTGGCTCCATATAAATTTTTGAAGTATTTTTTCTATTTCTGTGAAGTCTGTCATTGGTATTTTAATTGGGATTGCATTGAATCTGTAGATTGCTTTGGGTAGTGTGGACATTTTAATGATGTTAATTCTTCCCATCCACGAACACAGTATATGCTTCCATTTATTTGTGTCTTCCTTGATTTCTTTCTTCATTGTTCCATAGTTTTCTGAGTACAGGTCTTTTACCTCCTTAGTTAAGTTGATTCCTAGGTACTTTATTTTTCTTGTTGCTATGGTAAATGGGATTTGTTTTTTTGCTTCTATTTCTGTTGTTTCATTATTGGTATACAAAAATACTTTTGGTTTCTGGATATTGACTTTATACCCAGCTATTTTGCTAAGTTTGCTTATTAGGTTGAGTAAGTTTTTGGTGGAGCCGATCGGGTTTTGTATGTACACTATCATATCATCTGCAAATAATGATAGTTTGACTTCCTCATTTCCAATTTGGATACCTTTGATTCCTTTTTCTTCTCTGATGGCTATAGCTAGAACTTCCAAGTCAGTGTTGAATAGAAGTGGAGAAAGTGGACAGCCTTGTCTGGTTCTTGATCTTAGGGGGAAAGCTTTCAGTTTTTGTCCATTAAGTATGATGTTGGCTTCAGGTTTCTCATAGATGGCCTTGATGATGTTGAGGTATGCTCCCTCTATTCACATTTTGCTGAGGGTTTTTATCATAAATAGTTGCTGCACTTTATCAAATGCTTTTTTAGCATCTATTGATATGATCATATGGTTTTTATCTTTCAATTTGTTGATGTGGTGTATTACATTGATTGATTTACGAATGTTGTACCATCCTTGCATCCCTGGGATGAAGCCCACTTGATCATGGTGTATGATCTTTGTAATATACTGCTGAATCCGATTGGCTAATATTTTGTTGAGAATTTTAGCATCAATGTTCATCAGAGATATTGGCCTGTAGCTTTCTTTCTTAGTTGTATCTTGCCCTGGTTTTGAAAGAGTTTGGGAGTCTTCCCTCTTCCTGAAATTTTTGGTATAGTTTGAGGAGGATAGGAGTTAGTTCTTCTTTAAATGTTTGGTAAAATTCACCTGTGTAGCCTTCTGGTCCAGGTACCCTGTGTCTTTTGATTGGCGTATTTAATCCATTTACATTTAAGGTTATTATTGATACTTATTCATTGCCATTTCCCCCCTTTGTACCCATGTTCCTCTCTGTCTCTCTCTGTTTCTTCCTCTTTTTAAAGCAGACCCTTTAGCATCTCTTGCAATGCTGGTTTGGTAGAGATGTATTCTTTTATCCTTCTTTTGTCTGGGAAACTCCCTATTTCACCTCACCTTCCATTTTGAATGAGAGCCTTGCTGGGTAGAGTATTCTTGGTTGCAGGCCTTTGTTTTCCATTACTTCAAATATTTTTTGCCATTCCTTTCTGGCTTGTATTGTTTCTGTTGAGTAATCATTTGATAACCTTATGGGAGCCCCCTTGTACGTTATTAGCTGTTTCTCTCTTGCTGCTTTTAGGATTCTCTCCTTGTCTTTGAAATTTGCTATTTTAATTATGATGTGTCTTGGAGTGGGTCCGTTTGGGTTCATCCTCATTGGGACCCTCTGTGCTTTCTAAACTTGAGTAATGTTTTCACTCATCAAGTTAGGGAAGTTTTCTATCATTACTTTTTCCAACAAGTTTTCCATCCCTTGTTTCTCTTCTTCTGGTATCCCTATGATATAGATATTATTACATTTCATGTTGTCCTGCAGCTTTCTTAAAACCTAACCTCTTCATTCTTTTACAGTCCTTTTTCATTCTGTTGCATTGTCTTGGAATATTTTTCTATGTTGTCCTCTAGCTAGCTGATCTGATCCTCTGCTTCCTCTAGCCTGCTGTTAATTCCTTCTACTGTATTCTTCAATTTGGAAATTGTATTCTTCATTTCCTCCTGGTTCTTATTGATCATTTCTATGTTCTCTTTAATGCTGGTGTAGTTCTCAGTAAGCTCCTTGTAGATTCCCTGGAGTTGTTTGAGTTCCCCTGGAGTTGTTTGTAGTTTTATTTGAGCTTGTTGATCTCATTGAGCTTCTTTATCATCATTATTTTGCATTCTATATCTGATAGTTTGCTTGCCTCTATTTCCTTTAGCAATCTTTCTGGGGATCCCTCCTTTACTTTTGGTGAGGTACTGTTTCTTCCCCCCACCCCCCATTTTTAGGCTTCTCTTCTTGTTTGCTTTTGCTTTTTAGGTTGGCTTTTTTTGAGTTCCTGTCTTTGTGATGTGACCCTCTGTTGTGTAGAGGTGCTCTATCTTTACTTCCTGGATTCACCTCTGGTGATGTCAGATCATTTCATAGTCTGGGCCTAGTCAGCCTGATCAAGTTAACCTGAGATTCATTATTTTTGTCTGTGCTCTTCAGTTTTTCATTCAACTGATCTGTGTGCTCAGCTATCAGGTGTAGTTACTGTTGGGCAGGACCAATTATCTCTGATGTAAGCCAATCAATCTGTGACCAGTGGTCACCTTAGGCACCAATGGGCAGGGACAGTTAAATCAGTTGTAATCCAATCAGACTGTGATCAGCTGCTAGGCTCAGGCACAGCTAGGCTGGACAGATTCATTCAGTTGTAATCCTATCAATCTGTGATCAACCACCAGGCTCAGATGCAGTTTGATGGGACAGATTAATTCATTTGCAGTCCAATGAATCAGTGATTGGTGGTCACCTTAGGTACCACCAGGTCAGGCCAATTAATTCAGTTATAAACCAGTTAATCTATGGTCAGCCACTGGGCTCAGGTGTCACTGGGCAAGACAGATTGATTCAGTTGTAATCTAGTGAACCTGTGATCAGCTGCCAGGCTCAGATGCCACTGGGCAGGACTGACAGGTTCAGTTGTAATCCAGTTAATCAGCAGACAGCTGCCAGGCTCAGCTGCCACTGGGTTGGATAGATCAACTCAATTGTAAATCACTGAATCTGTAATCAGCCACCGGCTCAGACACTGCTGGTTAGCACAGATTAATTCATTTATAAGTCAATAAATCTGTGATCAGCTGCCAGGCTCAGATGCAGCTTTGCAGGACAGACAGATTCAGATGTAAATCAATGAATCTGTGATCAGCTGCTAGGTTCAGGTGTTGCTGGGCTAGACAAAATATTCAATTGTAATTCAATGAATCTGTGATCAGCTGCCAGAGTCAGGTGCTGCTGGTGGAACAAATTGATTCAATTATAAACAAAAGAATCTATGATGAGCTTCCAGGCTCAGATGCAGCTTTGTGGGACAGAGTGATTCAGTTGTGTATCAAGGGATCCGTGATCAGCCACCAGGCCCAGGTGCTGCTGGGAGAGACAGACCAACTCAGTTGCAAACCAATGAATAAGCCACTGGGCAGGACTGAATGACCCAGCTGTAAATCAATGAGTTTGTAATCAGCCGCCAGGCCCAGGTGCTGTTGGGCAAGAAATACTGCTTCAGGTGCAAACTATTGTATCCATGCTTAGCGACCAGGCTCTGACATGGCAGGGTGGAAGAGATTTATTCAGATGTATATCCATGAATTGTAATCAGGCACCAAGCTCAGGCACAACTGGGTGGGGCAGATTGCTTCCAGTGGGCGAGGCTATGAGGATACCTTGTATGGAAGCCACTAGGTGCAGCATAGTCCACTTGTGTTCGGGGGAAATGAGTCACCTCAGCTGCTTCCCCACTTCTCTACTCCAAGCCACTGCTGCAAACTCTCCCCACATGTCTCCAGGCCACTCTGCCCTTCCTCTGCTGGAGCCCAGGGTAGGTGAGTGCCAATGTGTTTTTGTTTGTGGTTGCCTTAGTAATTCTCTGTCTCCAGTGCTCTCTTAGGCTAGTAAACCCTGAGGCTTTCTGCCCTTTTCAGCTGTGTGCTGTTTTACTTTCTGCTGTGCTGTTGTGGGCTTGGAAACCCAGATGGGAGACCAGCACCCACTCTTCTCAGGTGGGGCCCCTGGCTCCATCCTTTTGGCTGCTGCTTCCAGTGGGGGCCCAGCCAGCCCTCTTGCATCTCCATGATTCCAACCAGTTATGTTGTGATAAAGCATTCTATTCTGTTCTGTCCATGGTTATAAGGCTTCTTTCCAGCTGGTGTTCTGTTGGTTATTCCAAATGATTTTTTTCCAATTAAGTTGTAATTCCGGGTAGATCCTGGGAGGAGATTGGTGTAGCTTCACTTACTTCTCCACCATCTTGGTCCAGGTCTCTTATTTTTGGACATACATTTTCAATTTCTTGCTCTTCCTGTTCATCTGTAATCTCTGATTTGGATATTGGCATGTTTAATGTTGTCCTAGAGGTTCCTAAGCCTTTCCTTGTTATTTTCAATTCTTATTTCTTCATCCTGTACTAGTTGATTGTTTATTTCTTCCTTATGTTCCAAATCACTGATTTGGACTCTGGCTTCCTTCCCTTAACTATTGGTTTCGTGTGGATTTTCCTTTGTTTTACTTAGCCTCACCTTCATTTTTTTTTCTTATGCATTTGTCATACCTAATATTGCCTGTCAAGTCTGTGGGCATCATTACCACCATTATTTTGAACTGTGTATCTGTTACGTTGGCTGTCTCCTTGTTGCTTAGTTCTCCCACTGGAACCTTGATCTGCTCTCTCTTTTGGGCCATACTTCTCTGTCTCCTCAATTTGACTGCCTCCTTTGTTTGCCTGTGTCTTAGGTAGAATTGTCACACCTGCTATATTATAAGGAGCAGACTCTTACATATTTATCTGTGTAGGGTGACTTGTTTCACCACATTGTGGCCATGTATGTGAGGAGGGTTCTTAAAGGGGACAATGCTGCTTTATCAGCATTCACCCCTTTTCCAAGTACTATTTCCACTTTCCATATGGGACTGGGGCCCCTCTAGCTATTGCTCTGGTTATTGTTCCCAGGGTGGGTGGGTTTGTAGACATTTTAGGACCATGAGGGCCCTCTAAACAAATATACTTTGCTGAGAAATTGGGAGTTTCTGCTACAGCCCCCCACTGGCTTTCATAGTCAAAAGCAATGTGGCTTTATTTCCCCCAGTGCTGGAGCCATGAGCTCCACAGTCCAGTTTCAGGCTGGCTGGGGCTGGGATTGCTCCTGAGGTGTCCCTTCTGACTTTATAATGTATGACTATACTTTCCACCAGCTAGCCACTGCCACCGCCACTGCTGCTGGCACACTATGTCCTTTATGTCCCAGCTCTGTCCCTCTTATGTGTCTGGATGAGTATTGCTTCTTTATATTGTTGTTTGTTGAACTTCCATGCAATTCAATTTTCTGGTAGTTCTGGTTGCTTTTAGTTTTAAGGTAGTTGTATTTCTTCTTCTTTTCGTGGAGGGTGGGAAAGTCTATCTACCTACACCTCTATCTTGGCCAGAAGTCTGTACTACTGCTATTAATATAGTCAGGTTATTACTTCTGGCTGGGCCTACTTCCTAGGATGCTGTTATAAGTTTACTGTGAGTATCTTTGAATGGCCTAAAAGAGTGGGAGTCCCTCTCTCTACCCCTTTCCAGATAAAGTCTTTTTACTTTTTCCTGAGGTCAATACATCCTCTGAACCTTGAGAAAAACTTCCCCATCCCGAAATCAGAGAATGGACCTAAAATGATATAAAGTGAGGACAGGGTTAAGAGGGTGAGGACCCAACCTTATGCTTGTAGTCTAGCAGTCTTTTTGACTTGAATGTACCTTATAAGCTATTACTCTTCAGTAACTTGACAGCAAGTTCCAGAAAATCCTGCCTCAAGTTGCTTAAAAAGGTTATTGTTCTTTATAACAGAAGCCCATGGGTAGGGAAGCTCCAGACTGGTGAATTCAGTTCCTTTTTTCCATTCTGCCAGTCTCAGAATGTCAGCTTTGTCCTCGGCCAGTTTGGATCTTGTTTTCAGCACAGCTGCTGTGGGTCTAGTCCACAGATATGATGCCTACTGTTAGAACTGTCTTTCTCTCTCTCTTTTGAAGAACAAAGAAATCTTTATCAAAATTTGCCATTTGTCTCTGTTCCCAGCAGCCTTCTTTTCAATTCTCAGTGGCTGGAATTTCATTACATGTCATACCTAAACAACCACGGTCAAGGGCAGTGAGGCCACTAGGATTCGCTAAGGTCAGACCTATTAGGACCTGTCCCTGGAGTTGGGAATTAAAAATCCCTTCCCTGACAGTTTCTGGACCAATGTTGGGGAGAGAGGATGGAGTGTGCAACTGGAAGCTTACCCTTTTTAACTTCCAGTATTTGGAAGACAGAAAATGGATACCATTCTATGAGAAGGAACATTCTTTTAAAAACTTGTAGAATATGGAAGAGATGATATTTTGAACATGATGTCAACAAAGAAGAAAGAAACAATACCTCTCTAAGGTTTGAACTGGAGGTGAAGAGACCAAAGTAGGAATTAATGGGAAGGAAGCATGGTTTGAAATTGAATGAGCTTTTAGAGAAAGAATTCTGCTATGTTAAATTTCTGGAGTTACTGGTAACAAACACAGGCAAGCAACATTCTCCTAGACCCACTTTAATGATTTGGCAACATTAAAGATATTTTGCACACATATACAATTATATTTTAGTATGTAAACAGTGCATTCTTTTATTACAGCATTTCTTCACATATATCATATTAGCTAGGACCATTATGGTTGCAAGTGACAGGAACTTATCTTGAGCAGAATTTGGCAAATGGAGGAATTTATTAGCTCATGGACATCAGTTAAGATTGAACTATCATACTGTGGAGAGGGGAGGGGAACAGAAGGCTTCAGCACCACTTTGATTTGTGATCTTGAACATGGCCAGTGCCCCTTCTTGGCTTCTCTCTGCACATTGGTTTTCTCCATAGGGTGAGAAACAGCTTCTGAGAGCATCTTCATCTTATTTCTTTAAGTCTACACTAAGTCAAAAATTCTAAGGAAATGCTCTGATGGGCCCATATTGTGTTGGATGCCCACCACAGCTCAGTCAGGTGTGGCAGGGGTAGGCTAATAGAGTCACGGAAGAAAATGGCAGCCAATGAGAAAACCACATGGATGGAGTGGGGTAGGAGCAATTACCTGAAAGGGAGGTTTTGACCAAAACCAGTTCAACAGTTAGCAAAAAGGGAACCTTAATCTTACCTAACCTAAGTTGTTACAAACTTTTAATCATATAGTTCTAATATTGAGTTCTAATTTTCCTCTCTAGAATCAAAATTTACCTGTTCCCTATGGCCTTCTTTTTCCTAATCCTCCATCATTTAAAAATTATGTTTTAGATATGTGCTTTAATTTTTACCTTTATTTTCTCAAGTTTCTTCTCAAAGTGTTCGCCTCTTCCCCTCTGTCCATCATCCCCTCTCTTTTTTCTTGTTTCTCTCCCTGTGCTTTGTAGACATTCTTTATCTAATAATAAACTGAAAATGTCAAGCCCACCCCTCATTTCAGATATTCTGGCCCCTCATTTATAGAGGACAGAAGAAGGAAGAAAAAGAACATTGATCCAGTATGCACTAAGTCCTAGGTCCTGGCATATGCATGCAGCTCAGTGATAAATGACCCAGCCCCTGTCATCAGGAGCTGATGGTCAGGAGCAGGTGAGAAGCAAGTAAGTAGACAGTCATGGTGCAGCTTAGGCTAATGGCAAAGGAAGTCCAGAATCCTAGGGGACAGTTGGATTAACCCCGAATCTAGATTTCCAAAGGAAAAATTAATTCTTGGACAGGCTAAGTAATTTGTCCTGGCTCACATGTCTGGAGAATGGCAGAAACAGGAATTATCTTTGGTGTGTGGGGCCAAAGCCCATATTTTCTCCCATTATACCATGCTGCCTCTGGAGGAGGAGCATGAGTGAAATAGAATTTAAATCAGACTTGGCTCCTTGCCACAGTTGCCTTGGAGGCTCCATCTTTCCTTTCACTGTTCTCATATTGCTGCGTGGTATAACTCTGAAAATGAGATGCACCTCTTATGTCCCTCATCACTTCCTTGGGATTTGCCATTGATTGAATAACGCATTTTTACAGATACCTAGGAGGAAGAGAGCACCACAGGGCATTAATCTCAGCCCTATGCATCCAGTTAGGGCAACAAAGTATCTATAAAACAGTGTGTGTTAGGAATACACTAAACCTCAGGATGTAAGCTTGGCAGACTAAGAGGAAAAGACTTAAGGACACTAATACCAGGGGGCCCCCTGAAAAAGAGCCCAACCAAATTACCCAATTGTGAAGGTGATAGCTGATAAATCCCACCACACACTTGAGACTTCCAGTTACTTTTTTAAAGTCATACTCTTAGGAGCAGATAGTTAGGGTAACTGTACTATTGAGAAGTCAGAGGGAGGGAGGGAGAGAGGGGGGGCAGGGGGGGAGAGAGAGAGAGAGAGAGAGAGAGAGAGAGAGAGAGAGAGAGACTCAGACAGAAAAAACATTTTTGAGTAGTCTGCCGTAGAAAAAGTATGAAAAGCAAGTACCATTAATATCCTCAGAGAGGCCCTATGACTGTTGACAACTCTCATATTTGACATGGCTTCTTTGTAGTTCTGGAGATAAGGCAAAATCCTTTGATATAGGTTAAATGTGTAATAGCAGATGCTGACTGTAGGCTTGTCAGTGCATCTTTGCATCTTGGGCAAGGCCTGGTTTGACTTGAGATTTTTACCAAATCAGTGTCACAATAACCAGATTGTAATATTATGTGTGTAGATGCTTCTGGTAAATTATAGAAGTGAAATGAATAAATAATCAGATTCCTCAATCTGGGCCTATTCACCACAGGGAGTTTTACTCTAAAAATGCCATTTGGACAGAGTTTATTCATTCCCTGCTCAATGTTCTTTCCATCACAATGACATTACAAACTGTTGTGTAATATTATCCTGTATGGTCCCTGGCTATGTGCAGAGGAGTTATGTTATGCATAGGCTTACAGAAGTGTTTTCTTCTCTTTTGACTTGCTCAAACTATATTAATTTTAATAAGTATTTATGGAGGCTAGCTGTCATCGAGTGGTATGGATGACACAAAGAAGCTATAAAATTCCTTTAACTTTCTCCTGAAAAATCTCATTTTCTGCTGCCTAGTAGATCATATTTTTCTAGAAGGAAGAAATTGATATGTCAAATTTCAGACCCACCTGAAGGCCTATAAAATGAGGGAAGTAACCTGTTACATGGGTATGAAATTAGAGCCCTCCTGATGGTAGAAGAAACTTCTCAACAAGACTTTCTCATTCTGACTACAAATGTTTTGAATTTGTCCTTTTCTTGATTTAAAGGTTTTTACCTCCTTGTTGGATCTTTCCACATCATCTCTCTTCAAAGAAAGTGGAATTGAACATGTAGTGTCTGAGAGAACTGCATTATTTATCTAACATTCTTAGCAGAGTGACTATGGGTATATCTCAAGCTTCATTTTGACATGGGAAAAAGAGAGGGTAAGTCAGGGATCCTGAATGATGGTGTTTTGAGCAAAGTAGGAACTGAGAGTGTGGTTGGCAAAGGGAAAGCCTCTGTCCTTGGGTGGCAGAGCCAGAAGCCCATTGTGTCCTGTTCTGCAGAAAAGGATATGGGGACAGGGCCTACCAATTTGGAAGCTTTACCTGACTAGGAGAAATAGGTGAGCAGAGTCAAGAACTGTTCCCAAGCAGAGAGTGTTTGCTCATTGCATTATTTTACATTTCCTCACTCTAGGCCCATAGGTGTTTGCTTAGGAAGGGGTAGGCATAGGCAGATTTCTAACATTCTTGAGTTCTTACTATGTGCCATGCCTAGTGTTAGAGACTTTATTGATAGAGCCTCATTTAATCACAATAAGAACTCTAGGAAACAGAGCATTTAAGTTATTTACCAAGTTATCCCAAGTAATTTGATAAGATCCTGGCCCAAGTAGAGCTGCAATAAATGTTTGTTTAATAAATAAATAAAGAAAAAAGAAAGAAGAAGGAAAAGGAAAATGGTTTTGAGAAGCTGGAGGGGGAGAAATAGTAAGAGTACGGAATGGAAACAAGTCATAGCAAGAGAGAAAATAAAATTTAAAATGAAAATAATAAAAAGAATGAAAGCCCTGGCTAGTGGCACAGTGGATAAGGTGCTGGCCTGTGAACCCAAAGGTCATTGGTTTGATTTCCAGCCAGGGCACATAACCAGGTTGCAAGCCAGGTCTCCAGCCAGGTCTGTAGCTAGAGGCAGGTTAAAGGCAACCATACATTGATCTCTCTCTCCCTTTCTTCCTCCCTCCCTTCCCCTCTCTCTGAAAATAATAAATAAAGTCTTAAAAAAAAAAAAAAAAAAAGGAGAATGAAGAAGGTAAAATGGAGTAAGAGGGGAAAAGCCAAATGTGAAATTTGAAATAAACTATAATATAAAAATGAGTGACCTTCAGGACAATAAATAAATGTTAGAAAGCTATGCAGAAGAAAAAATAATGCAAATCATGAAGGGGACTGTTGTGCAATTCATCTCAGAGGAATCTAGTGTTTACCATTGTTTTTCTGAATCCACCCCTGGTGGTTTCTTATGGTGTCCCAATCTGGCCCTAGGCAGCCTGTTTGAGACTACCAGTGATTTACAGTTTGAGGTTGTCTTCTTCAGTAATCAATCTATAATCGGCAATCAGGCTGAAGAACTAGAGGGTGGGACAAAGTCATTCCTGTGGGTGGGGCTATTGCTTCCCCTCAGGCTGATGCTACTTGGAGGGGGATATGCTCTGTCTGAGCATGATGGCTCCTGCAGTATGGGGAATGACTCAGCACAGGGATCCTGGCAGTTGCTCCTTCAGTTCTTGTCCCAAAGCCACAAATTCCAGACTTTCCTCACATGTCTCTAGTCCACTCTGTGCTCCCCATTCTCAGAGCCCAGGGTAAGTGGTTGCAAATAAAAATTTAAGCCTATAAGAGGCAGTTCTCCCTCCCTGGCAGACAGAAACCCTGCTGCTTTTCACAGCTGGATGTTATCTATGTTCATTTCTGGCTCTGGTGCTGTAGGCTGGGATCCTAACTTGGGGTTTAGACCCCACACTTCTCAGGGGGAACACCCCTGGATGCTGAAATCCCCCCAGAAGTCCTCTAATGTGCTCTTCACAGTCTGTATCAGTTATGTTTCTTCTGTCTGTGATTGTAAGGCTTTTCTCCAGCTATTGTTCAGTTGGTTATTCGGATGATTTTTCTACAATTTAGTTGTAATTCCAGATTGGTCCTGGGAGGAGGTTAGTGTAGCTTCCACTTATTCCTCTGCCATCATGGTTGTCTCCATTCCTGGGAATCTAAAATGTGATAAAATATGTATTAAATAAATTAGTTGGAAGGTAACAGTGAGGAAGATAACATAGAAGATGTCTCAAAAATAGAATTTAAGTATTGAAGAGATGGAAATAAGAAAGAAAAGGTAAGAAAACTGGAGAATGAGCTCAACATGCCAACATTTGACTAATGAAAGCCTCAAAGAGAAAACAGAGAAAATAAGAGAGAGGAAACTAGTAAAGAAATAGCACAAGAGAAATATTCAGAACTAATAAAAGAATTTCTAGGCTAGGAACTTCTTGATTTAAAGGCCATACACAATGAATGAACAGAGTTTAACTACAAAGTACATCTTTATGTAATTTCAGAGCACTAGTGAAGTGTATGACATCTTCTAAGGGGAATAGCAGGTTACATACAACATATCAAGGTGACATGAAATTTATCAATAGAAACCCTGGAAGATGAGGACAATGAATAAGTAATGCTTTCAAAATTTTAGGAAAGACATATTTCAATCTAGAATTACATATTCTGCCAAACCATTAATCAAGACTGAAGGTAGAATGACTTTTGTAGACATACAAATTCTTGCAAATGTATCTCCTTTTCATAATGTTCAGAAAGCAACTGAACTGTGTGCGTCACAAAATGAGACTGCAAATCAAGGAAGAGGAGAACACTGAGTCAATGTGGGGAGAGTTCAATACAGGAGAGGGGCAAGCAAAGTTTCCAGGGTGATGGGGAAGAGAAAATCCAAAATTGCAACTACTTTGTAGATCTGAGATTTGAGCAGGAGGATAGAAGGCTCCTGTAGGAATGTCTTCAGGAAAGCCCTTGGAACTGGAAGGTTATCTGATATATTTGGCTGAATTGAGATAGTTAATATCTTCCATAGGAAAAAGTTGACCTATAAATTATAAAACAAAAAATCAAGAAATAGGAATATATTAATATTTAGAAATAAGCAATCAGAAGAAAATATTTTTTCTTCAAATATATATATATTATATATATATATATATATATATATAATATATATATATATTTAAAGATTTTGTTATTTTTAGAGAGAGGGGAAGGAAGAGAGACAGAGAGGGAGAGAGACATCAATGTATGGTATGGTTGCCTTTCACCTGCCTCCAGCTAAGGACCTGGCTGGAAACCTGGCTTGCAACCTGGTTATGTGCCCTGGCTGGGAATTGAACCAGCAACCTTTGGGTTTGCAGGCTGGCACCTTATCCACTGAGCCACCAGCCAGGGCTAGAAACTGTTTTTAAAAGCTGAAAATAATTGCCTTTCGGGACTGGGAATCAAGGGAATAGTGAGAGTAGTCCTGAGACTGATATTTTCATTTTAACTTATAGTTTTATTTAAAAGGCTATATATTATTTTGAAAAATATTATTTCAAAATTGCTAATATTGTCAGTTTTGGCCTATAAAAATTAAAATTTCACATGCTTCAACTTAATTAAAATAGAAGTGTGAAAAAATCATTAAAAGTAATGCTATATGTACATGTCAGGATTTATTAGTTCTGTAGCATTATAAAATCAAGGATTTTTCATCAAGATAGAAAGAAGAAGGCAAAGTAAATTATACACATTTGGGTATAACTCAGTGGATGAGAATGCTTCAGCTGTGTCATTTCTGCCCTTCTAGTGTTCTGCAAGGCTGTGTAAGTTGCTTTTCATGACACTGTTGCATTTCGCTTTTTCTTTTTCTTTCTTTCTTTTTTTAAAGCTGTCTAAAATTTCAGACATGGTTGAAGTTTCTTTCTTGATAAATTGTTATTTGAAAATCATACCAAAACATTTGTATTCTTCTTCATTTCCTTGGCAACCTATTGATGCCTGTGCTTCTTAGCTTTTTAGGTATCTATCTGTGTGTGTGTGTGTGTGTGTGTGTGTGTGTGTATGTATGTATGTATGTATGTATGTATCATCTATCTATTTCTATCTCCAAGTCTTGGTTCTCTTTCTCCCTCACTTGGTTCAGATTCCCTGGGAGAGATTGGACAGGACTTGCACTATGGTGGGGTTAGGAGAGACACTGTGATCCATTGTACAGTGTTGGCTCAGTACCTTGGACAGCCACAAATACCTCTACTCTTGAAACTGTTCCCAGATGCTCTGGGTGAGCCCAAGGCAACTGTATGCACTATATAATGTGTCCCCTTGGCCACCACTGATTGGGGTAGAAATGGTACCTACCTGAGTGGGGACAATCAGAATTACTTTTACAGGGAATTGAACTTAAGGCACAACCAGTTATTTAGTTTCTTTGTGGTGCTGCAACAGGGTGCCTTAGGAGCTGAGAATACTTCAGGATCAGGAAATGCCAGCCTTCAGAGACAGGAGAGTGAAACATTCAAAGAGAGTGAGACATGAGAGATGGAATCGAAGTCATGATGGCTTTCCAGTTTCACCTTCTGGTACTTTCCTTAAAAAAGCCTTAAAATAAATAAGCTGCTCTCGCTGTTCTTTGATTAAACTAGATTGTGTAGGCGTCAGTTACTTGCAACACCAAAAATACTAATGGGGACATGATAACCTTTGGATTTCTATAATTCAGTGATTTATAGCACAGTGATTATAAGACATAGGACTGCTTATGTTTCAGGAGGTGGGGAACACGGGAACCGTAAGTCCTGGGCAATAGGGCAGCTAGAGTGGAGGCTTGGGGGGCTTCTGTGTGAGAACTTAGTAAGTATGATGAGAAAATCCCCTGCTTTTCAAGCATACCTGGGAGCCTGACTAGACCAGCAGAATACTATTTTCCCTCAAGTTTTGATGTTAGTATTTCAAGTGCAGCACATAGTTTAAAACCTAAATAAGTCTTCAGCTGGTATTTAACTGTTGTAAGGGGAGACATCTTTTTTGATGAAGACTTTTCTCTTTGGTCTTCAGTGTGTGTAGTGTGGAATCCATTTTAGGAAGCTCCTATCAGTATTAATTTCTTTTCATGCTCAGTGTTTTTCTTCTTTCCTTCTGTTCTGTCTGACCTGATATGATGTCATTTGGGCTGTATTAAACATATTTTTGAAAAAAGAGCGAACGTTATACGTTTCATTCCAAAAATGCTATTTCTGGGTCTACAATTCATCTCTGCCACAGCATTTCCCTCATTCCTAAAGGACTCTGGTACAGACGTATCCTCTCCCCCTCCTCCCTTTCACCTTGGAGTCTGCACTAAAAAAATGTAAAAGATGTTAATAAGGCAGGAGGTGCTTTATGCCACAGGGTATAGATGATACTATTGGAAATGAGGAATCTTCTTCCTGAATGTTGTCAATTTGTTAGTTTTCTGAGTCTGCTGGTGGCAGCTCAGCATGGGGCCCCGTTATCTCCCAGCCCAAGCAGCTGGCTTTGGGCACTCGTCTGGACTAGGAGAGATTGCTTTGTGGCCCCAGTGGGGTCATTTCATAATTTTCGTTTCCTTGAGAAACTTAAAAAAGCCACCTAGGCTTCACTACCTGTATACTTCATTTAGAGCTTTGATCATCTGACTAAGATCAGGAAAGGCAGGAGCCAGATTCCATGCTGTGGAGGCGGTATAACATGTCACTCTGCTGGGGGCTAGTACCTGAACACCATGTGCAGTGGGTCAGGAATCAGGCCAGTTTGGCTTAGCAAACACTTATTTGATGTCTCCTATATGTGAGCAGTTATGCTAGGCCTAGGGATACAAAGGTCAAGAAAAGGTGGTCTATGTCTTTCAAGAGCTCACAGTTTAGTGATGAAAATGGAAAAATTAACAAATAATGTATATATAATGGGTTAAGTACAGAGGGCGGAGGAGCATCTAGGCTGGTAGGTCTGAAAGAGTGAGGGGTGAAATATGGAGGAAGGTGGTCATCTAATCTGTCTCGAAGAACAAATTGGAGTAGTTAGGGGTTAAAGTGGAGGAAAAGCATTTGAGGTGGAGGGAACAGCATGAACGAAACATGGACATATGAAACTGAGTGGTTTATTTGGGAGACAAGTGAATTGCTGAAATATTCAAAAGAGGAGGTGGAACATTAAAGACATGGCTGCAGAGGTAATCAGGGCCTGGCTGTTGTGTACAATGTGGCAGGGTTGGCCTTTCTTCTGTAAGTGTTGGGGAACCCTCAAAGTAGGGGCATGCCTTGCATGAACAGAGGGGTTGAGGATCTCCTCTTGCATCATGGGGGAGGATAAGGCCCAGAAGTTCTGGGAAAGATCTAGTGATTAGAGACAGAACTGAACAGCTAGCAGCTGGGGCACCAGACACCTTCAAGTGCTGAGGGTCTGAACAGGACTAGGGCGGTAGAGGGCAGCCATGTGGGTAGAGGAACAAAGAAGAACTGATGGGTTCACAGGCTTTGAGAGCCCTGAATCTGAAGTCTACTTATAAGGTCAAGCTCAAAGAATGAGGCAAGTATTGAGAGTCATAATAAATATGAATAGATCAGAATTGGTCAGAAGCCTGATGCCAACTCAGCAGCTGGCACAGGACCTATCAGGATTTGTCAGAACCTGCCTCTTCACCACTGGCCCTTAACCACTCCTATCCCCTTTAGCCAGTTTTAGGCAAATTACAAATTGTCACTCAAAAATCCCTATCTACCATGCTGGAGGTGACTGATAAGAACCTCCAGCCTAGTCATTAGACTGCTATTAGTATTCCTGTCAATTCAATAAAAAAGTTAAAAAAAAAAGTTCGGTGGCTTAGGCCAGGTGATGAAAATAGAGCTAGAGAGAAGTGGACAGATTAAGATGAACTTTGTAGGTGACACAACAGGACATGACTATAGTTTGGATGTGGAGTTGAGCAAGAAGGTGCATTAGTTGAAGGACTGACTCCCAGACTGCTGGCTTTTAGCTACTAGAAGTGGTGGTACTGACTGTTTATATTAGCTTGTTTATTAGTTTGTTAGGGCTGCTGTAATAAAGTACCATAGACTGAGTGGCTTAACCAACAGAAATTTATTTTTTACAGTTATAGAGTCTAGAAGTCTAAGATCAAGGTATTAACAGGGTTTATTGTTTCTGAGGGAAGAATCTGTTCCAGACCTCTCCTTAGGCTTTGGTGGATGGCCATATTCTCCCTGTGTCTTTTCATTGTCTTTTTTTGTATTGGTATCTGAATTTCTGCTTATAGGGACATCATGCACATTGAATTAGGGCCCACCCAAATGATGTCACTTTAGTTTAATTACCTCTCCAACTTGCTCACATTCAGAAGTGCTGGGGGTTAGGTATAGAATTTTGGAGGAGACACAGTTTAGTTCATAACAGTGGATATGATCACAAGAGGAACAGTTTTGTGATAAAATTCAAAAGTTCAATATTAAATATATTTATGTTGAGATGCCTACGATATCTACAGGTGGAGATATCAGGTAAGCAGTTATATATACAGAATTTGGAATTCTGAGGTGAAGTCTAGGTTGGAGATACAAAATCAGAGTTGTTGGAAAATTTAAATTTATATAAAGTCATGGGAATTGGCCTTGCATGTGAGTGGGGAAGGTCACCTAAAGAACAAAGAATCCAAGTTAAATCACATAAAAGTCCACAGAAGCTCTTCCTTTCCACAAGGCTATGTCTTATATCTTTAGGTCTGATGCGCACTTGATCCTCAAGGTCAGTTACAGTGCAGAGATTAACTCAAGAAGTATTCTAGAGTACCTGTCAAGGAACTCCTCCATTGCAAATAGAGATTTACATATAAAAAAGATCCTGATATATTATTATAAACTATCACATGCTTATCATTTAAAAAAATCCTGCAAATTAAAAGATATGATAAAGAAAAGTGAGGAAAAACCCCTCCATATTGGACACCTCATATTCTCTTGGTCTCAGCCCTTAGAACAGGATTTGCTTTGGCAAATGGCTTTGGGCAGCGTGTGACACCTTTCCAGCAACAGTACCTTGCCCAAGCATGTGCTGAGTACTTCCTGCAACTCACCGACTGTTCTGTGACACCATGGTTGGAAACATCAGTGGGGGCCTGCTTGGCACTCACCAAAACATAGTCTTGAAGTGTGGCAACCTTCAATCAATGGGAATGGAAGCCACTTCTCCATGTTGATCCTTAGAGGGTATAATTCTGAGATAACTTTTATATCGTTCCTCAGAAGAACCTGGTCAAATGGATCATCAGTTGCCCATGGTGATGCCCAACTTGATAGCATAGTGATGTTGGGCATTCCCTCTGCCTGTTTCACTTTCCTTGGTTTCTAGAAATCACTTCCCAAATAAACCATCTGTTCATCACCCTTGTTTCAGGGAATCTAGACTAAGATACAATTCACAAACTCAACCTCAACATTAACATCTTAAATGTAAATCCATTCTAGAATCACTCTATGCACATACACAACACTGGGAGAAGGCAGAACTAATTTTGTAGAAATAAGATAATTTTCTACAGCATTAGTGAGGTAGATTTGACATGTAATATTGGGTGAATTTAAGGTACACAACATAATGATTTGATAAACTTATATATTGCAAAATGATTACCATAAGAGTGTTAAATAATATCCTCATCACCTCACATAATTACCATTTTCATTTTTGTGGTGAGAATATTTGTGATTACACTCTTAGTAATCTTTTAATGTATAATATGGTTAACTTATTAACTCCATAACTGAAAATTTATGCTCTTTGATCAATATCTCACTATTTCCCCCACCTCCCAGACCCTGGTAACCACCATTTTCATCTCTATTTCTGTATTTGGCTTTTTTTAGATTCCACATATAAGTGATGTCATATAGTATTTGTAATTCTTTCTATAACCTGACTTATTTTACTTAGCATAATGCCCCAAAGTTCCATTCACATTGTAGCAAATGGCAGGGTTTTTCTTCTCATGGCTGATTTTTATATAAATATAAATTACCATTCACCTGTAGATGAATACTTATGTTGCTTTTATATCTTGGCCACTGTGAATAATGCTGTAATGAACAAGGGCATACAGATATCTCTTTGTGATATTGATTTCATTTCCTTTGGATATATACCCATCAGTGGAAGTTCTGGATCATAGGATAGTTTTAATTTTAAAAGGAATCTCTATACTGTTTCCCTAGTGGATATACCAGTTTACATTGCCACTGCCCGTGCACAAAGGTTTCCTTTTCTCCACAGTTTCACCAACACTTGTTATCTCTAGGTATTTCTGGTTTTTGATGACAGTTATTTTAATAGGTGTAAGTTGATATTTTATTGTGGTTATGATTTCTATATGATTAGTGATATTGAGAACCTTTTCCAGTACCTTTTGGCCATTTGTATGTCTTTCTTGGCAAATGTCTTTTCAGATTCTCTGCTCATTTTTAAATTGGATTTTTTTTTGCTACTGAGTTATATTAGTTCTTTATGCATTTTTGATATTCACTCTTTATCAGATAAATGATTTGCAAAATGCATTCTCCCACTCTGTAGTCTGCTTGTTCATTTCATTGTTTCTTTTGCTATGCAGAAGCTTTTTTGTTTGATGTAGTCCCACTTATTTCCTTTGTTTTTGTTGCTAGTGCTTTTGGTAGTATATAAAAAAATTGTTGCTAAGACCAATGTGAAGGAGTTTTTCCTTATGTTCCTATGGGAGTTTTATGGTTTCAGGTATTATGTTTTAATCTTTAAATGATTCATTTTGAATTAATTTTTGTGAGTGGTGTAAGTTAGGGTTGTAATTTCATTCTTCTGCATGTGATTATCGGTTTTCCCCAAGTCCATTTATGAAATATACTATTCTTTCCTCTGAGAATTTTTTTATGATTTCATTTAAATATTTTCTATCATTTTCTTGCAGCTTATTTAGTTTCCTTAAAACAGTTTTTTGAAAATTTTTTGGGTAAATTGCAGATCTCCATCAGGGATCTGGATTGTAGACCCCTGCAATCCAGGAGTCTATTCAAGGAAGATTATTGTGATTCTTTGGTACTGCCATGTTTCCTTGATTGTTTAATATTTATTGAGGTCTTGAGTTGCTGTCTTTATGTTTGAAATAGCACTCACCTTCTCCTGTCTTGACTAAGTGATTTCTGGAGAGCAATGTCTTTATCAGCCCGCTAAGGATCCTGAGGTTTTCTCAGACCTTCTATGGATACACCTGCTCCACTCTTCTTGCTCCCTCTTGTGGCAGAATTCTCAAGCTTATATATCTTCTTGATCCTGCAACGCATCAATCAGATCAAGTGCTGACAGCTTCTCCTTAGTTTTTCAAAGGCCACACTGAAGCTCAACCTTGTGAGCTCTTCCTGGTAGCAGATTTGGGCTGCTTACTAGCCATTTGCCAAAGTTTACTTTTGCTGTCATCAGCATCATGCCTTGAGAGCTGGTCATTGTGTGGGTGAGGTGCTCAGAAGACTGCAGGTGCCTGTGGCCCAGTTGGGAGTATCTGTAGGTCAGGCATCCCCAGTGGTCATGAGTGGGCTTGACACAGTTAGTAGGACTGCATCCATTTAATGCTTTTCTAGGTTCCTGTCTGTTGCTTTCCCACCCTTTTCTTGCTCTATGGTCATGAAGCTCATGATTTAATACTCTGGATGGAGCAAAAGAAAAATGGGCTTCTTTGGCAGCATCGTGCACAGTTAGGGAAGTCAGGTGCTCACTCAAATGCTCACAAACTACCCCTTCCCCCACTGCTGGAGAAATCAAAGGTAGAGAAGATCTCTTTTGGGCTTGAGCTGAGCTGTCCTGGGGCAGGGGCAATGTGGACAAAGTTACTGTTCCTTTTACTCTCTCCAGTGGTGTGCTGGAACTTCTCCACTGGAAACCTGGACTTCCAGAAAGGCTTTTTATAATGGGGCTCCTGGGTCACAGCAGAGAGGGGCTGGATCCAGTTCATGGACAACTGCAGGTTACACAGCCAGTACAGAGGTCTCTATGCCTATTATTTGATGCACAGGTTGTCATGATTCGTTCTGGGTCCCTTGGTGTGGTATTGGATCTCATAGTTCTCTCAAAGGCATGGTGTCCACAAACAATGAGCATCTTAATCATGTTGGTAATGCTACTCCAAAAATGAGATCATTTTATACATCTTCAAGTGGTACTTTAAGGGTATCAAAAGGAGATCCTTCAGAGGATCCAGGGCCAGGATTAGGGTGAGGTGACTGAGATGACTATGGTACAAATGTTAAAGAGGCACTAACTCTCAGCATCATGCACATGCAGGGTCTGCCTCACTTGTCTTACCTTGCGCTTAGGAGAATCAGTGGTGTTTCTTGAGGACTATAGTCCCAAAATCTTGGTTAGGGACAGGGCATAATGCCTACTGAGAAGAGGAGAACTTTGGGGCCAGGACATTCCCCTCCTTGTACCACATGGCTGAGTGAAGACAGCATGGTCCCAAAATTTTGAAGAACACAGGCTTTGGGACTAGATGGGCTGGGCTCAAGTTCTGATTCTGCCATGTATTAGCTGGATGGCCATGGGTTCCTACATGAGAATTCATGTGTTGGACAGTGGCCGGCAAAGCATGCCACTTTGTTGGGAGGACAGTCTGTTCTACTGGTGGTCTGGTAAAGGTCCAAACTCATGAGACAGGTGTCCTGGGACAGTGAGAATCACTTTTATCCTGGAGAACTGGAGGAAAGTACAGTAAAGAAGAGGATTGCTAAGTGTATTTCAATTCAATAGATAATTATCAAGGATCTATGTGCCTAAGACATTGTGCTGAGCTGTTGGGAACATAGGATGAAGATGTAGTTAAGGTAATATGCCCCCTTAAGCTTTCCAGATGGGTCTATGTCTGGTCTGGCTGCTGGCATATTCTGTGGAGTTGGCGGGCCAGGGAGTTTATCCCATATCTGGAGATGTTTTGATTGCTGAACTTGCAAATGTTTTCAGAACTGGAGGTACAGTGGACATAGGACTAGAGGAGGTGAACTGAAGAATGGAGTCTAAATGATTCAACTAAAATGAAAAATGTGAGAGGCAGATACTGGAGCCAAGGGGACAGACTGCTGGTAGATGAGAGTAGGAGATGGATCAAGAGAACAAATGTGGAGGGTCATGGGTCAACACTTAGGAGAAAAGCTGCTCCCCAGAGCTGACTTTTACCTTTGTGGCATGGCTGTGGCAAAGCAATGAATGGGGCAGATGCCTGTCATCTTATATAAAAGCCATCTTCTTGCTTTTCCCCAGGCTTGAGTGTTCTTGAGGAGGCATGCAACATTCTCTTGAGATATAGAAACCCTGAGTTTGGAAGCAGCAGCCTGAAAATCAATGATGTCTTCATTTTTAGCATAGTCTGGGCATCGATCAAAACTCTGTCTTCCATTGCTCAAAATCATCTTGTTATTCTTGACTTTGTGACTTTGCTGTGACTGATGTCTATTGGTTACAAATAAACAAGTACATGAGCTTGTGTGAGCTCCACAGTAAATTGTACTCATCTTTCTGTGATATTAAAAGTACTCTTCCTTCACTCATACTTTCTCCATGTCTCTCCATTTCTTCCAAGCTCTTTGAAGGTAGTATGCTTTGTCTCTACTTGCTCATTTCCCTCTTTTCCTCGAATGAGCACAACCACTTAGTTTTCAGCACATTCACATTACAGATACTTTCTCATGAGAATCCCCTCTGAATCACCATCTCCAATGGGCTTCTTTTAGTATCTACCGAAAGACCTCAAGGTGTACAGAGCAGTTTAAGATCTTCCCCTGTGAAAGCCTACTTATTGTGCTGATATACCAATAGCATGTCCTGATTTGAAAATTTGAAAAATCACAGAGAAGGCAGTAGTAATATGCTATGTAATTCCAGGGAGATGGGATCCTACCAAAGAGAACTGGCAACAAGGGGATGGATTTCCCTGAAGTGTTAAGCAATCATATCTGGAGGTGATCAAATAGAAGCAGGCAGTTTGGTTGGAGGAGGGATTCCTGCATTATGTGGAGTGTTTATAGAACTTCACATCTCTTCTCTGTGAGAAGAAAATGAGGAAGGGAAAAGAGCTATGATATTTGTTGAGTACCTACTATGTGCCTGCCACTATGTGCCTGCTACTGTGCCTGGTGCTTTATACTTGTTGGTTCACTATTCCTAACAATTACTGCAAGGGAAAGTGCTATTCTTGTCTTTATTTTATTGATGAGGACTCTCAACCTCAGAGAGGTGAAGTAACTTTCCCAACCTACTCAGAAGGTAAATGATAGAGTTGGGTTTATAATCCACCTCAGATGGCTCTCAAAGTGCATTCCTTGACCAGTAGAATCAGCATTACCTGAGATCTTATTAGAAATTCAGATTATTAGACTTTATACAGACCTACTGAATTAGAAATTGGGGCCTAGCCACATGTTTTAGCAAGCCTCCCATGTGATTCTGATACAAGCTCAAGTTTTCGAATCATGGCTCCAAAGAGTGTTTCATTATGTCTGATTATGTACTTGGAAAAATATTAGGAAGATAGTTCACTTTAAATTTTCGGAGAATATTGAAAAATAAACCTGCTCTCAGCCCATAACAGATCCACATTTAGTCTGCTTCTTTTGAGTGTGTGGCAGGCCAGGGGACTTTATTGTAAGTTTGAGAATCCAGCATCTTCCAGTAGATGACAAGGTAATTCAGAACTACATTTTCCTCAGGAAAAGCTCCCTGTAGCTTCTTATATTGTTTTATATAAGGAATCTGAATCTGAATCTGGGCAAAATAAAAGGAAAAAAGAACCCCGAAACAGAACTGAAAACAAAGAACACCTTCCATTTTAAAGCATGAGGAAGACACCATAAAATTTTCAATCCCTCTTTTATAGAATGAGTTCAATAAAAGCAAGGGAAATTTTGAGGTTTATAAAAAACCCAGATAGAACTGCTGGTAGTATGCTATCATTTATTTTGTTAATTCAGCAACATTTCAAGTGAGATCCAGACACTATAGCATTTAAAAATAATGCAACCTTGCTCCCAATGTAAGTGGCAAAAGCGAGAGGTCTCCACGGAGCTTTGCTAAAGGGGGGGAAAAGAAATTAAAAACCATCCACTAATGTGCCGGCAAGTAATGAAATAAGAATCTGACACTTGGTGCATTGAAATGCAAACAAGATGTCCCTGTGTTACCCTGGCAATTCATCATAAAGGCCAGTGCATTTCTGCTTATTATACATGAGGTTCAGTGAATTATTACCAGGCTGGTTCTTCTAACAAACTTTTCAAAGTATGTACATGATAGGGTCAAAAGAGATTTATATATGTGTTTCTGTGTATGTATGTGAACTCATGCTAACATGTGCAAATGAAAGTGCATATTTCTCTGCCTGTGAATACATGGAGTCAATATATTTGGATTACAAATAAGAAATTTAGGTGATGGCCCAGGTACTTGGAAGTATCCTCTCTCTTTTTCTCATATAAATATATATGCACACAGACATATAAATATATAAATGTATATATATATATAAATAAATATTTCTAAATGTATAAACACTGTACATCTACAGCTATAAAGAAAAGAAATTTAGTGTTTGGGAAAACCAGCTCAAACAGATTTGTGGAAATGTGTTGCCAGCAAAGTTTTGTTTGTTTGTTTGTTTTTTGGCAGGGGATTTTATTTTATTCTATTTTTTATTTTACTTATTATATTTTAAAGGATTTTATTATTTATTATTTTTAGAGGGAGGGGAAGGGAGATAGGCAAAGAGGAAGAGAAACATCAATGTATGATTGCCTTTCACCTGCCTCCAGCTAACGACCTAGCTGGCGACCTGGCTTGCAATCTGGTTATATGCCCTAACTGGGAATTGAACCAGCGACCTTTGGGTTTGTAGACCAGTGCCTATTCGCTGAGCCACCAACCAGGGTGTGCCAGAAAAGTTTTGATAGGTTAAGATAATCTTGGAAATCTTTTGTTGGAGATACCACACAATCATACCTAAAGAAAGAGTTGGAAAAGAAAGGGATGAAATGAGATTTTAGAAACAAAACAAAACGAAAACCTGAGCAGGGATCAGCTAGGTACTTGGGTTTTTTGAGAAAATGTTTGGGACATATATATACCTGTGTGAACACATGTCTACCCATTTCATTTCCCTAGTGAAAAAACTTATTTTTTTGTTGAAAGAAAGCTGAAGAAAATCATAAATGCTTTGATTAGCTTATATTTTATTTTTATTTTTAATCATATTATATTAGTTATACCGTTATAATTGTCCCAATTTCTTTCCCCTTTGCTCCTCTCCACCCAGCACCCTGTTTCCCTCCAATAATCCCAACCCCCTTAGTTCATATTCATGGGCCATGCATATAAGTTCCCTGGCTTCACCCTTTCCTATATTATTCTTAGCTTCCCCCTGTCTATCTATAACCACCAATTATGCTTCCTAATCCCTGCACTATTTCCCCATTTCTCACCCTTTCCCCTCCCAGCTGATAACCTTCTAAATGATCCCCATACCTATGATTCTGATCTTATTCTGGTTGTTTGCTTAGTTTGTTTTTGTTTTATTTATTTAGATTTTTAGGTCCTGTTGTTGATAGTTGTGAGTTTGTTGTCATTTTTTTTTGTTGTTGTCATTTTAATGTCCATAGTTTTGATCTTCTTTTTCTTAACTAAATCCCTTTAACATTTCATGTAATAATGTCTTGGTGAAGCTTTACTTTGTCTGGGAAGAACTTTATCTGCCCTTCCATTCTAAATGATAGCTTTGCTATATAGAGTAATCTTGGTCGGAGGTCCTTGCTTTTCATCGCTTTAAATGCTTCTTGCCAGTCCCTTCTTACCTGCAAAGTTTCTTTTGGGAAATCAGCTGATAGTCTTATAGGAACCCTTTTGTAGGTAACTTGCTACTTTTAAGATTTTCTCTTTATCTTTAGATTTTGGCATTTTAATTATGGTGTATCTTGGTGTGGTCCTCTTTGGGTCTACCTTGTTTGGGATTCTCTGTGCTTCCTGGACTTGTATGTCCATTTCCTTCACCAAATTTGGGAAATTTTTCTTCATTATTTTTTCACATAAGTTTTCAATTTCTTGTTCTTTTTTTCTCCATCTGTTACTCCTATGATTTGGATGTTGACACATTTAAACTTGTCCCAGAGGTTCCTAAGCTTCTCCTTGTTATTTTCAATTCTGTTTCCTCATTTTGTATGAGCTGACTATTTATTTCTTCCTTATATTCCAAATTATTGATTTGAAACTCTGTTTCCTTCATTTCACCATTGGTTTTGTGTGGATTTCCCTTTGTTTCACTTAGCATAGTCTTCACTTCTTTCCTTCTGTGTTTGCTGTATTCAAGCATATCTGTCAAGTTTGTTAGCATCTTTGCCACCCGAGTTTTGCACTCTGCATCTCTCAGGTTGGTTATCTCTTCATCACTTAGTTCTCCCACTGGAACTTCGAGCTGTTTCCTCTTTTGGGCCATACCTCTCTGTCTTCTCAACTTGACAGGCTCCTGTGTTTGCCTCTGCATCATAGGTAGAGCTGTCACACCTGTTATGTTGTAAGGGGCAGAGCCTGAGGTATTTGTCAGTATGGGGTCACCTGTTTCACCATCCTGTGGTGCTGTATGTTGGGGAGGGGTCTGAGAGGGACCAGTGTTACTTGTTCAGCACTTGCCCCTTTTCTAGGCACTTCTCCCATTTCCTGTGTGGGACTAGTACCTCTCTAGCTGTTGCCCTGACCATGGTTCCCAGAGTGGGTAGGTCTGTGGACGTTTCAGAATCATGGGGCCCTTCAAGAAAAGTGGACTCTGTTGAGAGACTGGCAGTTTTTTTCTCCGTTCCAACCCCCACTGGTTTTCATAGTCAGAAACAATGTAGCTTTATTCTGCCCCTTTTACCTGCCCTAGCACTGGAACCATGAGTCGCACAGTCTGGTCTGGTGTTGGGAGTGATCTCCAAGTGTCCCTACATAATTTTTAAAAATGTGTGATTATATTTTCCACCGGCCAGCTACAGCCTCTGTCCTGCTGCCACAGCTGTGTCACCAAGCTGCGCCTTCTCTGACCTGGCTTCCCACTCCTTCCTGTCTGGGTGAGTATGTCTTCTTTATATCTTGGTTGGTTGGGCTTCCATGCAGCTCAATTTTCTGAAACTTTTGGTTTCTCCAGTTCTGAGGTAGTTGTATTTCTTCTTAGTTGTGGAGGGAGATGCATTATGTCTAGCTACACCACCATCTTGGCCAGAAGCTCTTGACTATCTTATATTTTAGTAAAACAAAACTTGAAGCTTTAATGTATTTGTGGGGTGGTGTGTATGTAAGGCTAGAATTGCTATTTGGGCATGAGTTTGACATGATTCACAGTAAGACAAAAACATATGTTAATGAGAAGATTCTAGGAGGGAAAGCAGAAATTAAACTTTTACAGGTGTCAGCCATTACAATAACCCTGAAGACTTGGCATTATTGTTAGCATCATGCCCAGATGGGAAAATTGAGGCTCAGGATGATTAAGTACCCAATTAGAAAGTGGTGATGCTGGGACTTGAACTCTGAATCTGGCTGTTTCAAAAGGCTTTGCAGCTCTCAACCTGGGAAGAATTAGAGGTAACACAATTTTGTGAGCTGTGAAGAAAATGCAGTAATTGTTTCTAGGAAAGTGGATTAGGTTTAAGGTGTCTGTCCTGCTTGCTGTGGGAGTGATCCAGGAGATGGTGTGAATAAGGGAAACAGGAGGAAGGTTGGTAAGAGGATTGCAGTGATTTCTTTGTAAATAATTTCCAGACACATTCCCTAAACCAATTTCATTAAAGGGTCTGGCACAAGGCTGACACATATAAAATGGGACAAAAAATGGGTATTCATAGAACAAATAGAAAAATATCTGGAAAAATATACAAGAAACTTTTAATAGTTATTACTGAGAATGGGATTATGAGAAGGGAGAAGCAGGAGGCTCTACTTATTATTCACATGACTCAGTTTTATTTTCAAAACTTTTGGTCAGAAATTTTCAAACATATTCAAAAGTAGAGAAATATTAAATAATAATAATAATAAACAGAACATTTGTGCTTGGTCCCAGGTTTAACAATTATTAATGATTAACCAGTCTTGTTTTATTTTACCCCATTCCCCAGCCCATTCCTCAACTCTTTAGCTTATTTTGAAACAACGCTCAGACATTATAACATTCACTAGCAATGTTCTAATTTAAGAAGAAAACATGATGTTCTAATATAAAATAAAAAGAGAAATGAACTTTGAATCTATGATAATTCAAAAAGGGTTAGAGTTTCCAATGTCTAGTTAATTTTTTCTAAAGCAGTGATTCTCATACCTGGCTGATCACTGGAATTTCCTGGGAAGGTTTTTGAACATGTAGATTCCAGAACCCACCAGGACCCACAGAATCAGAATCTTGATGGCCCAGTTATCTCTGCGGTTAAAAGTTCTACATATGAGTGATGATGAGCCAGGTTAGGGAACAGTTGGTATACTTAAGATAAACTGTTTTAAGCACCTTCAAGCACTTTGGAAAGACTTAATTCCATATAAGCAGTTGATACACTAATTATAAATTTGCCTTATCTAGTCATTAAATTAGAGTCCCTGAGGAGGTTTCTGAATTCCTTGGATTAAAGGAGTAGTTGAATCTAGTTAACCTAGTTCTGATTAGTATGTAGCCTATAAAATAGAAAAACACATTTTCTTAAAATATTCTGTAATTCATACTTATTACTGATGTAATATTAGTCTTTGCTACAATTGGTGAGAAAATATTTTATTTTTGCCAGTAGATTTCCTAATTTTTATGAGAAAATGGAATCTGAGCAATTAAATAAATTGCTAAATGGTTCAAGACAGATGCAAAACCTGCACTGGTGGATCAATGGGATTCTAATATGGGATTCCAGTGTTCCAGAAACTTTGAGTATGGTGAGGGAGACAGACTGGTATTGTAGACATGACTCTAGGTCCATGTACTCAAAATACCTGAAGCTCAGAGCAGGTGACACTGAAACTACTGGGTTGGTCTCATTAAACAAACTAAGGTGCCTAGAAGTGAAAGGGACCTTAATTTTCTGTTTTGAGCCTTTATTATAACATTAGATGGACACTTAATTACACTTAATTTCTGTCCATGTAAGTAACCTTGGTTAGTAACCTTGATTAGTTAGTAAGTACAAGGTTAGTAAGTAACCTTGATTTCTTGCCCCCTCTATTTTTATGGGGGTGACTGGAGGGCAGCAGTGTCAGAACATTGAGAATGAGGAGATGCTAAAGTCGTCTTGCACTTTTGCATCTGCTGAGCATCTCATTCTATTTGGTCCATAATGGCTTGTCTATGTAGATTACATGTGTCTCTCTATCACAGCTACAAGGCTTCTTTGAGTCTGGATCCTATAATAGCTGCTACTGCAAACCTTTTGGTTGTCCCGAGACAGAGAATTTTGAAAATGGGCACTGGAAAATTCTATGAGTCTTGCCAAGTACTGAGTTTCATCTGGAAAGTGAGATCTTCCTTACTCTTTGATCCACAAATCTGGTTGGCAATTCTACTATGTGCACTGTCTCAAAAGACTTGGCTTGCTGTATGTGTGACTTGGTAAGAGTAGATGGGGGAGAGGTGAGAGAGTAAATGGCATGGGTACCTCTCTTAGGGACCCAACAGAGTCCAAATTTCTTCCTTCTCATTTAGTGACCTCAGTACTGGTTTCTGATGTCCTCATATTTCTGTGGATTATACTTATTTTTCAGTAGCATAATGCATGTGTGTTTCTCCTTGATCTTCTTGCCCCTTTGTCTCAGCTCCTCAGATTATAGAATATTATGTAGTCTACTATGGGGAATTGGAAAAAAAACTGTCTTTGAATGATGATACACTTTCAACTCTTTTTATTTATGAGGTCTGTCAAGAAGGTATCTAGTCATGTACTATGAAAAATAGAGACATGCATTGAAGAAGATACAAGATACAAGAAACATTGTACATAGGACAATGACACCTCAGTCCCCTTCAAAGTAGGCACCTTGGGACCTCACACAGTTCTCCTATTTGACACCAGCTGCCTTGTTGTTTTTGCCCAAATCTTACTGATGGACAGTCTGAAATCTATTCCCTTTCAAAGGTGATTTTAGTTTTGGGAAAAGCCAGAAGTTGCAAGGTGCCAAATCTGGGCGGTAGTTGGGTGATGAGTCACCTGGGTAATTTGATGTTTCACCAAAAAACTCTGCATGAGACGTGATGCATGAGCAGGTGTATTGTCGTGATGAAGCTGCCAGTCACCAGTTGCCCATAGCTGTGTCCTTCTAAATCATCTAAGTAGTTTCTGTGGAGGAATGTTCAAGTTTAATGGGAGATTTGATGTAGATTTGTTGTTCTACTAGTTCAGTCATTTTGAATGCAACAGTTCACATGCTCACTCAATGGTGTCTATCGTCCCTATAGTGAAGTCATCATTGTTCATGTATGTGCATGCCAGTCCACTCTCCTTGGCTGCCAGGTTACATTGATATCATGAAAACTGTTCTCATTATATATATACATAAAATTCATTATTTTCAGAGAGAAGGTCAGAGAAGGAGGAAGAAAACAAGAGAAGCATCCATGTATGGTTGCCTTTCACCTGCCTCCAGCTAAGGACCTGGCTGGAGATCTGACTTGCAACCTGACTGGGGGAATCAAACTAGTAACCTTTGGGCTTGCATACTGGCACCAATCCACTAAGCCACACCAGCCGGGGCTTGGTATGTGTATTTTTAATTTTTTGAGGCACTCCCATGTTGTTTACATAGTGTCCACATCAGTTTATATTCTCACCAATGGTACACAAGAGTTCCTTTTTCTCCATATCCTCACTAACACTTGCTATCCTTGTCTTTTTGATAGTAGCCATTCTAACAGGTATGAGGTAACCTCTTGTGGTTTTGATTTCCATTTTCCTGGTGAGAAGTGATGTTGAGCATCTTTTCATGTACCTGATGGTTATTTGTGCATCTTCTTTGAAATTGTATCTATTTATCCTTTGTCCATTTCTAATTGAGTGATTTTTTTCTTTTTGCTGTTTAGTGTATGAGTTCCTTATATATTTTGGATATAACACCATTATCTAATAGACTACTTGCAAAAATTTTCTCCCATCCTGTAGATCACATTTTCATTTTGTTGATTATTTCTTTTTTTTGAAGAGCCTTTTATTTTGATAAAGTTCCTTGTATTTATTTTTGCTATTGCTACTTGTGCTTTTGATGTCATGTTCAAAAAGTAATTGCTAAAACTAATGTCAAGATTTTTCCCTGTTTTCTTCTAGAGGTTTTATGATTTCAGGTCTTATGTTTAAGTCTGAATTCATTTTGAGTAATTTTTTTTTTGAGTGATGTAAGATAGGGGTCCAATTTCACTCTTTTCCAGTTTTTCCAACATCACTTATTAAAAATACTACCCTCTTCCCATTTCATATTTTTGGCTCCCTTTTAAACCATTAGTTGTTTATATGTGCTTGAGTTTATTTCTGGGCTCTTGGTTCTATTCTATTGATTTATGTGTTGATTTTTATACCAGTATGTTACTGTTTGATTAGTATAGCTTTTTAGTTAAAAATCAGAAAGTGTGATGCTTCTACCTTTGTTCTTTCTTAAGATTGCATTGGCCATTTGCAGTTCTTTGTGGTTCCTTTAGAACTTTAGAAGTATTTATTCTATTTCTGTAAAAAATCCCATTGGAATTTTGATAGAAATTGCATTGAGTCTATAGATGGTTTTAGGTAGTATAGACATGTTAATTTTAAACACAATTATGTCTTTCTTGCTCACATTTGTATACTTTTATTTTCCATATTTGTATCCAGTGTCCATCATTGTATGTCTAGCATTGTTTTGCATGTTTTAAACATATATATAGTCATAGAAATCAAATTTATTTATTTAAATTACTGAATATAATTGCACTAGATAGATATACCTCATTTTCTTTATTCATCAATTAATAGTTCACTGTCTTTAATCTTTTATTATTACCAAGAGTGCTGCTATGTGCAGCCTTAGACATATCTTCTTGTGCAATACTCAAGAATTTCTATGGCAAGTACCAGATGTAAGTGCTGAGTCATACTGTAATGCATTCCCCATTTTACCTGAAACTGTCACACTGCTCTCCTAAATGGTAATACATTCCCACTAGCACAATGAGAGTTCTTGTTTCTCTATATTCTCCATTTGATATTGTCTGACTTAAAGAATATTTGGGGAAAGTATTATGCTTAGTGAAATAAGCCAGTCAGTGAAGGACAAATATCATATGATCTCACCCATTACAGGACAATAATGAGCAAAACTAACAACAAGCAAAACAGAACCAAGTATATGAATACAGTGAATAGGCCTTCAGTGGTCAGGGGGAAAGGGGTTGGGGGGAGGGGGGAGGCAGAGGCAAGAAAGGGAGCAGCTTGGACAAAAACCTAGTATAAAGGAACCATGGACATGGACAACAGGTGGGATTGACTTTGGGGGGAATGGGTGGGTGGGGAGGGGGACAGAGGGGAGCAAAAAGGGGAAGGATGTAAAACAACAACAATAAAATTAAAAAAAAAAAAAAGAAAGAATTTTTGTTAAGTTTCAAATATCATGCCAAAAATGAAAGGGAGGAAAGGGATATGCCTAAATGTGTTTCCTTAAATGACTTATCAAAATAGTTGTAGCTGGGAAAACACAATCGCAAAAAAAAAAAAAAAAGAATATTTGGTAATCTAAAAGATATGAAACAAATGGTCTTAAAAAAAAAAAAAAAACAAACCCAAAACATTAAGCCCTGACTGGTGTGGCTCAGTGGATAAGGCGGCAGCCTATGAACCCAAAGGTCACTGGTTTGATTCTCCAGCCAGGGCACATAACCAGGCTGCAAGCCAGGTCTCCAGCCAGATCCGTAGCTGGAGGCAGGTGAAAGGCAACGATATATTAATGTCTCTCTCCCTCTCTGCCTCTCTCCCTGCCCTTCTCTCTAAAAATAATAAGTAAAATCTTAAAAATAAACATGAAAAGTTTATGTTACATCATACCACCACTACCCTCAACCCTTGGCATTCTTACCTTTGGAGTAAAATTCACAGTTAAAAAAAAAGAAAAAGACATGGCTTTTAAAAGCCCTACATGGTCTGGCCTCTGCCTAGATCTGCACCATTCCCTGGAGCCATTCTCTGTTTTACTTCAGGTACTGGGGCCATACTGGCCCTTTTCTGTTTTTAAACCAGCCAAGCTCTGACCTGTCTTGCAGCCTCTATATTTACTGTTTATCTGCCTGGCCTATTCTGTTCCCAGTTCTTAGCTGAACTGTCAGCTTATTCTTGAGGCATCAGGATGAGGGAAGATTGTTAATTCCTCAAAGAATCCTTCCTAGACTATTCTATAAAAGTAGCAATTCCACACTCCCCAACCCCGTTTATTTTTAATCACATCACCCCCTTTTCACTTACCACAGTCTATTTGTTTATATTCACCTGTTCATTGTGTACAGGCAATAGAGCTGCTGCTTCCCTTCCATCTCCCACATCTCCAGCAAAATATCTCTTGAGTTCCATGCTAATTTAGGATTTTGCAGGTAAGGGAATGTTTGGAAATGGAGTCTGAACTCAGCTAGGTTGACACAATACAAATCTACTATATATCCAGCATTCTTCTTATGGGTTAGGAAAGAAACAGATTATTAATTGGATACATTTTATGGACCAGGTACCATACTAGGTGGTTAACAATTACTCTCACTTAATCCTCAGAACAGCTCTGTGAAGTAGTGGTGTTATTCTCATTTTATAGAAGACTAAAGCTCTAAGAAATTAAGTAGCTTGCTGAGGATCATATTATTACTCAGTGATATCACTGGTATTTAAATCCAAGTCTTTCCAGTTCTCAAACCCATTCATTTCAATAACAGTCCCAGTTTTCAAGTTATTAGATAAATTTATTGCTATTTATACCATTTTGGTAGGTTAATTTTGTCTAAAAACATTAAAGCTGCCAGTGACCACTAATTAGGTTTTTATCTATGAAAGTGTCCAGTGAGGAGATGATTGCTTGGATTGTCCACCTAAGCCAAGATGACATTCAGGGACAGGGAGTCTCAATTTTTAATGCTAATGGATTAATTTATTAAATGTTTTTCTTTCTGAAAATTATTTTATCACTCTATCATTCACTCTTTAACATTCAGTGCAATTGTTGCCTCTTTTTCTCCCCTCTAGTTTTACTGACATACAAGGCAATGTAAGTTTCAGGTGTACAACATAAAGGCTTTGTTTACATACATTATGAGTGATTACCACAATACGTTTAGTTAACATAAGGTCTCAACTATTGATGGGCATAAGAATCACCCATAGATGGGCAGTCCTCACAAATGTTTCCCAAGCTCGCCTGACGGTTAGCATCAGCTGAGGTCAAAAAGTATAGATATCTGTTTGACTCCTGGAGAGTTTTGAATGTCAGGTTTAGGGAGCAGAACTGTCTCTTTCTCACCTGAGGAGGGACTCACTGATTTTAGAGAGAGGGGAATGGAGGGAGAGAGAAAGGTAGAGAAACATCAATGTGGGGAATAAACATTAATTGGTTACCTCTTGCATGTGGCCCAACTGGAAGTTGAATCTGCAACACAGGTATGTTTTCTGAGTGGGAATGGAGCTCACTACCCTTTAGTTTATGGGTTGATGTTCTATCCAACTGAGCCACACCAGCCAGGGATAGAGACTGTTTTTAAAGAAGTACCCCAAACAGTTTGTATCATAAGACACAATTTGGAAACTCAGCTTTGCTTTCTACTTCAGGTTTGACGGGAGGGGAAGAAGGTGAATGAACCTGTAGGCATTTCAAGAGTGAAAATTTATCCAGGAATTGGTAAAAAAGGGGTTGGAAAGACTGGAAAAACAAAACCGGGGAAGGTGAGGAAACTCAAAGAATTGTAATTGCATAAAACCAGTAGCACTCTAGGGCTGAAGGAATAAAAGGGGAACTAGGGTGATCTGGGACCAGATGGCAATTGAGGTTTCTGTTTTGGAGTCGATTTCTGGTTTAGCTCCTCTGAGACTCAGCCACTGATGGGGTGGGAAAGAGAGAATGAGTGAGGGAGAGAGGGAGAGCAAACTGAGACAGACTGAGAAAGAAAATGAATAATGTCTTCTGTCCTCTTCTTGCTCTTCACTTTTCCTCCAGTGCCTTGCACTGGTGGAACCTGACTGGAATTCAGCTGGGAAGTAAGTGTGAAAGTTGTAGTTGGCAGGTGTCCAGCCCACTGTGATATGGAGCAGAACATAGGTGGGAGGAAGGAAGCTGAGAGCCAACAGGCAAATATCCAGCAGGAGAGTCCAGGCAAAGTAAGGTCATGACCTGAGGCAGTCTTCATGTAGGAGATAAAAAAGATAGTATTTTCAAAGTAGGTACTGGTAAGAGGTTAGATTGATAACAGTTGTGCCTATTTTCCTTTGAGGTGGTATGACAGTTTATGACTTAATGAATGGAAAGGTTATCTATTATTTTTCTAAGTCAGAAGTTGAAATTAGTAGCCACTGGGATGAGTCAAAACCACAACCTTATTTTGTAAAGTGTACACATTTTAAAACATTTCGAATTGGTTGCTGAATTTAAAAATTATGATATTTTACACAGTCAAGAATTCTAGCTTCTCTTGAAGAGTCGGAATATTTGACAAGATTGGAACCTTATTCCAACATGGCAACCAGCTGGAGAAAGCGAAGTGGCAACCTGACTTAGAGATTGTATTCTTCACGTGTGTCTTTCCCTCATGTGCTATGTGTATGGTCCCTGTGGGCTTTGAGTTTGTAAAAAATGTGGTAAAAGAGGTTTATCTGTGCCTAAGGCAATTTGCTACTGTTGGTGTGCCACAGTGAGAAGGAATATTGACCACGATGATGATCATGATGATGAAGAAGAAGAAGAAGGAAGAGGAGGAAAAGAGGAAGAAGGAAACACTAATCACCAGTGGAAACATCTAGAGGTGAATAATGATCCTCTGGGAAGACACTAAAATTCCTCTGTAGCCCTGAAAACTCAGCTCTTTTATGCCAACAAAATGTCACATCAGTGGAGCTTTTGCTTGTTTCTAAAAATGTTGGGTTTAGTGTTAAACTCCCTTTGGATACTGAATGTGTGTGTCTTTGCACCACCTTATAGGGAAGAGCAGGATCACAGATATGTGTAATCCTCTATCCTATTTCCTAGTAAACAACTAACTCTAGAAACACTTAGCAAATAGCTTGGTGACTATCTTGAACTCTTAAGAAACTTCAAAAATCAGCTGCAGCTGGACAGGAGCTCTGATTAGAAACACTCCAAAGATGGTTTCCCTTCACATTAGCATAGAGTTGTCACCTGGTTTTGCTACTAAGCTTTTTAAGAAGTGTCTGAGCAAAATACTATGAAGAACACAATTTTTTTTTTTTTTTTTTATCCAGCTGACCTTTAATCAGTTTCTTGCCTTTACATTTGCATGTGAGTATTATAAAGGAGTTGAAAAGATTTCTCATTGTATCACTTATGTAAAAATGAGTACCAAAGCTTGGAATTTCAAGGCTGTATGACATAACAAAACTAGAAAGATGGATAATCACAGGGTGTCCCCACTGGCTTAAACATTGGACTCTAGGAACTGTCCCCACTCCACCCTCCACTTGCTAGCATCTCTGTTGCAGGAATGAAGTGGTTAAAAATTTCAGTTCATGTTGAGAATCTGAAGTGGACAAAGGGAAAAGGGGGTCCCAGGTAAAATTAGCCTTCCTAAATGTCTTTCTTCCCCTTTATTAAAAAAATTAATAGAAGAGAAGAAGCAGCATTTTACTAGAATACATTTATATTATGAAAAACATAAAACATTACTTATTATAAAATTAATGAAAACAATGGGTCAGTTTGCACAAACATAGATTTGCAATCAGGTTCTGGATTGCAAATTATGTGTTTGTGCATACATTTGTCCTTATAACCTCAGAATGCGGTTCATGTCTAAATTTCATTTTGTCTTCAAATATTAAGAAAATTCCAATCTATACAAATAAGTAGTAGCAAGTGGCAAAAGATTTTAAATAGCTATTTTTTCAATGTAGAATGTTTTTCAATTAAATGGAGGTGAGAGAAGACTGTTTGGAATTCTGCATGCAAACTAACATAGTAGCATGAATCTGTGTCAGTAACCTCCCAAATGTCTAAAATTTGAGTCATTTAGAAGATGAACTTTTAAAAGTTATTTTTAACCAAAATAATATATTCACAGTTAAAACATTAAATTGTATAAAACACTCATACATTTAGTAGTTCTTTTCTCCAGCTCTCCCCACTACTATTTCATACTCACCAAATTCAACTATAATATTTTCAGCCACTTTAGCTGTTTGAGTGTTTACCTCCATATCTGTAAACAACCTTGTTCTACTCTTTCTTGAATAACATGTTTTGAATATTATCTATTATCTTTCCTTTATGGTGGCTGAGGATTTTACCCTCTTAGTCCTTACTCTCTCTCATCTCCTATATTACCATTGCCCTTCATTCTCTTACTAGTACAAACTTAGTTTAAAACTCAGTGTTTACATTATAACAACAATGTAAAGATTGTTTGCTACTGACCAGATAGACTATTATGAGCATTTCTGTTTTTTTTTTTTTAAAGATTTTATTTATTATTTTTAGAGAGGTGTAGGGAGAGAGGCAGGGGCAGGGGCAGAGTGAGAGAGAGAGAGAGAGAGAGAGAGAGAGAAAAAGATCAATATATGGTTGCCTCTCAGCTGCCTCCAGCCACGGATCTGGCTGGAAACCTGGTTATGTGCCCTGGCTGGGGAATTGAACCAGCGACCTTTGGGTTCGCAGGCTGGCACCTATCCACCTTAGCCACCAGCCAGGGCTCCGATCATTTCTGCTACAAGTTTTTTTTTTTTTTTTTCCTTGAGTCAATAATTACTTTATGTATTTTTTCATTTGTTTAGTTTACTATGTAGATCTTATGGGCTAAATTACACCCCCTACCTAGCAAACTTATATATTGAATCTTAACCTTCGTACCTCATAAAGCAACTGTATTTGAAGATAGGGTCTCTAAATAGGTGATTATGTTAAAATGAGGTCATTATGATGGGCCCTAATCCAAATGACTGGTGTCCCTATAAAATGAAATTAGGACCTAGACACATACAGAGGGAAGGTGATGTAAAGGCTCAGTGGAGAAGGTGGCCATCTGCAAGCTTGGAGAGAGGCCTCAGAAGAAACCGACCCTACTGACACCTTGATCTTTGACTTCTAACCTCCAGAACTATGAAAGCATAAATTTCTTTTTTTTTTTAATTTAATTTTGTTGTTGTATTACATCCATCCCCTTTTTGCTCCCCTCTGTCCTCTTTCCCACCCACCCACTCCCCCACAAAGTCAGTCCCACATGTTATCCAAGTCCATGGTTCTTCCATACTAGGTTCTTGTCTAAACTGCTCCCTTTCTTTGCCTCTTCCTCCCCCCTCTCCCCAACCTCCTTCCCCCTGGCCACTGAAGGCCTATTCACTGTATTCATATATCTGGTTCTGTTTTGCTTGTTGTTTGTTTTGTTCATTATTGTCCTGTAATGGGTGAGATCATATGGTATTTATCCTTCACTGACTGGCTTATTTCACTAAGCATAATACTTTCTAGTTCCATCCATGTTGTTGCAAAGGGTAGGATTTCTTTCTTTCTGCTGTGTAGTATTCCATTGTGTAAATGTACCAAAGTTTTTTGATCTAATCATCCACTGATGGGCACTTAGGCTGTTCCCAGCATTTGGTTATTGTAAATAACACTGCTATGAACATAGGGGTACATAGGTTCTTATGAATTGGTGTTTTAGGATTCTTCGGGTATAGTCCTAGTAGTGGAATCACTGGATCAAAAGGCAATTCCATTTTTAGTCTTCTAAGGAAACCCCATACTGTTTTCCATAGTGGCTGCACCAGCTTACATTCCCACCAACAGTGCATGAGGGTTCCCTTTGCTCCACATCCTCACTAACACTTATTTGTTGATTTGTTGATGATTGCCATTCTGACAGGGGTAAGATGGTATTTTATTGTGGTTTTAATTTGCATCTCTCTGATGGCTAGTGGAGAGCATACATTTCTATTATTTTAGCCACTCTGTGGTATTTGTTATGGCAGCCCTAGCAAACTAATACACTTGATTAATTTTTTCCAACAAGCATATCAATATTTTTCCAAACTCTTAAGAGTTCCAAACATTCTGTCAGTCCCACTCCTCCCCTTTCTTCTCCCAAAGTCCTCTTTTGGGGGTACCACAAGGTCATGAGAAACCTCAGGGTACTGAGCCCTTCATCAGAATATCTGACTTGGTGAGTCATGCTTGGGTTGACCTGCTAGATGGGATGCTACTGGACAAGACACAACCTGCATGACCACACTTCATGTCCTACTTGCTGTCTTCCTGCTCCAATTTGTGCTCCAGTCCCCTGCTAAAATCTTTGGACTTTCCTTCCTTGCTCTCCTTGTCTGCACCACTTTATTTTCCTGACTCCTATGTTGTTCTCTCTCTTTCTTTCCTTCTTTCTTTCCTTCCTTCCTTTCTTTCTTTCTTTCTTTCTTTCTTTCTTTCTTTCTTTCTTTCTTTCTTTCTTTCTTTCTTTCTTTCCTTCCTTCTTCCTTCCTTCCTTCCTTCCTTCTCTCTCTCTCTCTCTCTCTCTCTCTCTCTCTCTCTCCCTCTTTCTTCCTCTCCCCCACTCCCCCACTTCCTCTCTCCCTCCCTCCCTCTCTCATTTTGTTTGCTTCCTCTTTTTGCCAAAGCAAACTTACCACTCATTTTCTATATGGAAGCCAAATCTTAAATCTTCAAATACCTGAGAATGCCCTTATTGTACCCTCATGCTTGATCAATAGTTTGATCAGGTATAAATAATTCAAGGCTGAGTATACATTTTTCCTCATAACTTTGAAGTTATTGTCTCTCACATTTTATCACCCAGTGTGAAAAGTCCCAAGAACTTTCTGATGATCTGATTACCTGTATTGGTATAAATGAGTAGTACTTTTGAGATTAGTAAGAAAAACCCACTTAAAAATGGCAGTTTACAATTATAAAAGAATGCAACAACGACATGATTTTATGCAATGTATTAATATACATAAAAGCATTGAGATAACTCTGAAGTGTTAGACTTGAAAAATGTTCTTATCACAATTTTGAACTTGGTTGAAGAGGTATTTGATGATATGGAAAAGTCTCTCTAGTGAGGTACAATTCAATTTATCTTAGGCTTGATTCAACTTTGGGACAGGGAAAACAGTTATTTTAAGGAAGAATATGAAAATGGTTTTCTTGCATGATATCTAAGGAGGCTTCATTCTGAAATAGGACATAAAATTATTGTTGGGGAAAAATGCATGTTCTGTGGCTACAAGGAAATCACATGATCCAACGTCTATTCAACAAATGTTCATTGAACATCTTCATGTGCCGGGCCTAGTTCTGGGTGCTGGAGATGGAGAAGTGAGTCAGGTAGACCTGGCCTCTGCTGCCTGGCATCTGCTCTCAGGAGAGGAGATGAACATCAACAATTAGAAGCAATTAAGTAGTTACTTAAAGTGAGATGACTGTTATAACATAGAGTGCAGGGGGCAATGGGAAACCCTGGGGTAGGGTCAGACTCTTATCTGGGGGTCATATGAGGCCTCTGGGGGAGATGAATGTTTAGATGCAGAACTGAGTGAGAAATATGAAATGGTGAAGCTAGAATTAGTCTATGGGGCTTGGACAACAGATAATACCATGAAATTCCCATGCCCTTTGCATAACAAGGGGATGTTCCTAAGGTTTAGGAACATCTCTTGGGCCTGGTTTGGTTTGGGTTTTTTCCTTGACTAGTTGGACGAGTGGTTTATTGGTACACTGTAAAAATAGAGCAAATTGACTTTCTTCAAGGCTTTCAGTCTTGAAATGGCCAAGTTCCTTACTGGGAACTTACTCCCTACTAAAATGCTGCAACATGCTGTTGCAATATTAAAATGACCATAAGAGGGCGCCAAAGACAAATGTATGTCACCATGTTCCTGGAGGAATGAATTCAACACTGAAAATAGGGCATGAAAAGGAAGAGATCTTCAGAGGGGAAGGGAGAAGAAATGATGAACTCACCAACAACGGTTGCAGATTCATTTATGATCTGGTGGCAAAGTATAAAAATTACAGAACAAAACCAAATCTATCCACGATTCAACTACAGTCTGCCTTAGAAGATTTTAGGAAAGGACTTAAAAATTTTATTCTAAACTACAGTTGCTGTTTTGCCTGCAGTCTCCGAAAGCTTTTGTGGGTAACTAGGCCTCTTGTCTTTGAAGACAATGTCTGTCTTTCTCCAGGAGCTAAGTAAAGATAATCCCCTCAGTTTTCACTCAGATTAAGGAAGGGCTGAAATAGACAGACAGAACATTTGTTTTGCTGTCTCATCTTGGGTATACTTAAATTGTCCAAGAGCCACTTAAATGGTAATACTTGTTTTCTGTCTTTCAAATTAATGAAGCATGTCTAAAGCTTCTCTCCTTTTATTTCTGTGATGCTAACATACCAATGTGTATAAATAATACCCAAAAACTGAACAAGCTTTAATAGAATCACATGATTTTAAGACTTTTTTTTTTGAATTGTTTAAAAATGCTTGTTTGGATAGTGAAAAATTAAATACTTTTGTCCCTTCCTTCCCAATTGTTTATATTTATGAACAGCTAAAAATGCTAACCTTCATGAAAATAAATACATTTCAAAGAATTTTGGAGTCTATGCCAGACCATTTGAAATTTTTACTAAACAACACAGAAATTTATCTTGAAAAAATTGTAACCAAGGGGCATAAGAAAGAATTGCTCTTTTACAGAAATGGAGCTCTTTCTCTGTGGTGCCAAATGTCCCAATGAAAGCTGAGTTCAGCCTAGAAATAATGATCGATTAGATCAGAGAGGCCCTGAAACTTAGGCTGGCTGGTCTTTCCTGAATGCCTAGAAAACTTGAAATGGATTCACCAGAGAGTGTGAAATAGTTCGTCAGACTGGGATACTGGTTTCTAGAATGAGAGCTTGTGCCTCACTAATTATATTTATTCATTTTTTATTTTCTTCCCCCTTTGGTGAGGTGTAAAAAAGTTGTGTGGGTATGATACAGATCATTGTTTAAGCTTAACATTCTTCCCCCAACTAACAATAAATCTCTGATTGTTTTTAACTTGGAAAGCTGTTTCCATTAAACTGAAGAAGCTGTTTTTATCCCAGTGAAGGACTGACTAGGCATAGAGGAAAGACATGAATTTCGGGATAAATGGGTACCTCATGGATAGGGAGATGCTAAAAGTAGTGTTTTGATGCAACTGTAATAAATGACCAGATAGATGTTAGATGTTCGTGGAGGACATCCAATGTGGATACTTAGAAGGAAAGAGAGGAGACAGAATCAAATGGGGAAAGTGGTGGTGGGGGGCAGGTAATATGAATGGAAATGAGAGAGTACAGACCTGTTTGGCAGGGTGGGAGCATGTGAGCCAAAGATGTGCCAAGTTCAAAGTTAAGGACAACCGGGGTGAAGGATAAGATAAAACCAGGGTTTGGCAGTGTGGGCTATTACAAAACCTAACTCATCATTATTGCTAAATAGAGGATCTGCTCAGCCTGAGTTCCGAAGGCTGAAGGTTAATCCTTTTATGTGCTAAAAGTTCTGTGAAAACCTTTTAAAATCGGTTCTTTTAAATAAAAACAAATGCTCTTCTGTCTTGATAGCATGCACAGAAAACACAGCTATGGGCATCTCTGAATGCCCCACAGCATGTGCATTTGAAAGGGATACAGCAAATACTTGCATCACTAGTCAGTGTCAAATGGGTCCCCCTGTCTGCAGGAGGCAGATAGAACGTGACCCTGAATCCTGTGCTGACTTGTTCAAATTATTTCCTGTCTCTTTTTTTCTATTGTGATCATGTGTCTTCCTTCTCCCTCCCTCTTTCCTTCTTTCATGAACTATGTCAAACCTAGAAAAGAACTGAGAATAATTTAATGAGATTTGACAACAAACATTTTATGTTTGTGCCAGGTTATTTTTAAATATAAAATATTACATATTCAATGGAGATGTCCCTGTAGCTTTCTCAAGACCCTTTTTAAAAAATTTCTCCCTCCTTTCTTTATTTCCCTCCCCTCAATGCTAACTATTTTTCCAAAGTTAGTACAGGTCCCATGGACAACAATATGGTGATTGTAGTGGGGAGGGAGGTAGAAGGGGGTTAATGGTAATGGAAAGATACAAAAAAACAAAAACAAAAACAAAAAACAAAGTTAGTACATGTTCATTCTGTCTGAAATTATATATTTATTACATTACATATATTTGTTTCAAAATTTCTAAAATTTTACCTAAATGGTTCACTGTATGTATGATTCTGCAGATTGCTTTGTCATGCAACATTATGAGTTGGAGTAATATTATAGTGATAAATTTAGATTCAATTTATTCATTTTAATTGCTGCTTTGTATTTTATTTAATATAGTAAAATTAAATAATTTAATCACCTTTTGATGGACTTTCAGACTGTTTAAAAATCTTCACTTCTTATAAGCAATGTTATAATGAGTTTCCTTATACAAGTCTTTGTCATTTCCTTGAGCATACGACTAATGATTTTCTACTGATGCATTAGCCTTTAGCCACATTGAGCTAGTGAGTACTTGAGGTATGGCTAGTGCAAATTGGGCTATAAGTGTAAAATACCTACTAGATTTTGGAAATCTAATATAAAAAGTATTAAAATCTGAATAATTAAAAATATTGATTATATGTTGAAATAACATCTTGGATATATTGGGTTAAATAAATCATTGAAATTAATTTTTTTTTTTTAGTATGGCTATTAGGAAATTTAAAATCGTACATGTGACTTGCATGTGTGGCTCATATATATATATATATATATATATATATATATATATATATATATATATATGAGTGCTGCAATTTGTGTGATTCTCTAGGATTTGGATTCTGTGTATTTGCCTCATTCCCCTCCACCCCCAGCTCTGTTCCTTCTTTTTGCTCTTAATGGCACTTGATTTTTAAAGTTGATGCTTACCTATGAAGGAGCTTCTTTCATGAGCTTTTTTTCATTGCAAATCCACCAATCATGTAACCTTCCCTCTTAGGCTCTCCTGGCTTTTAAATTTCTGCCTGTGCAGGATGGCTGCTAAGGACATGTGCTCTTTTAGATGCACTGGATGGCTGAGAGTGTTGGATGCTTGACTATCAGAAAAGAGGGGTGTGACTTCATTATTTTGGGGGTTATCATAGCACTCATTATGGCTTCTCAAAATTATTGGTTTGAGATTCTACTTAAGGACACAGATTTAGCTCTAAGCTATCATGCTCAAACTTATAGTATCTGTGAGTCAGCTTCTCTACCCAAGAAACTGAATAAATCTCTGAAATGCTAATCCATCTTTAAGGAGCCCAATAGTCAGAGTGTCAAGAGAGAGACTTCCCTCCCTTTCTCCCCCCCAACCCTGGCCATTATTCTCTCTAAGGAGGCAGGGATTTGAAACACTCTCCATCGTGCTTGAGACAGGGATTGGGTACGCACCATTCTTGCTGCTATCACAGCAGCCTAAAAGATGGCAGCTAAGCCAAGCTGGAAGGAGCTTCTGTTCCCTATAGTGGTGGCTCCTCCATGTGTGACAGGGCTCTGCGCTCTCAGCATCACCATTTCCAATGAGAAAATAAATTGCTTCTGTGCAGTCGCATGCAAAGTAGAGAGCCTTCTTAGCCGGCTGGAGCCGGGAGGTTGATAGAGAGCGGGAGTTCTGCGCACCAGTTGTTAGTGGGTAGAGGGAGGGATGATTTTTCATTGTCTGCTGAATTCTGAGCCCACCTTCTTGGAGAGGCTCTCAAATTCTAAAACAAATCTTCACAGTGGCTTTTCTAACCTGCTTAGTTTTAGAAGGATGAAGCTGTTGTCCAGATTTTTCAAAACCCACAAACTTGAGTGACACAGTTGCATTTAACACTCTTATCTAACAAGATTTTGTCTACACAAAAGGAAGGACTGTACAGTGGTAACATTGTGGGCTTTGTTAGTCAGAACTTGATTTGAATCTCAACTCCATGACTCTCATTAGCTCTGTGGGCTTGATCAAGGTATGACCACTGAAAGTCTCATTTTCCACCTCTGTAAAATGGGGACAACAGGAGCTCTGACCTCTGGGTTTCTAAAATAATGGTAATGATTATTACAACTATTACTAAATACAAAACAATTTGGAAAGATTCAATTGAATTAAATGGATGCTTTGGGAACTCGTTGGTTGTGTAGATGATTTCAACCAGTTGTTTTTGAGCTAATTCTGAGATGTTTACCTTATGATTGATTGTTAAGTCAATTTTTCCAGAAAAGTGATTTCAACTGGGATTCCTGCCCTGACCTTGCCCCAACACCTAGGAAGCTGTATCAGCATTTTGAGACAATATGGCCTGAAGAAAATCACTTTAGATTTTATGTTATGGTTTGAATTTAGAAAATTTTATAGGGGTAAAACCTATTTTTATTTCACTACTACTAATTGTGGGTTAGAAAGTATGACAGAATCTGGTAGGACTACACAGAATATAGATTTTAAGAGTGATCTTTAACGTGAGAAGGGACATGTATTGTGAGATTTTTGTGATAAACAAAAACCTGCTTTGGAGACCATTCTATTTCACATGTATGCTTGCAATTCTGTCACCTGCCACTAGGTGTGTGTTTGTGTGCATGTGTGTGTGCATGCGTGTGTGTGCGCACGTGCTCACGGGCCAACCATTAGATCAGGAAAATAAATCTATTTTTGTTTGTTGTTCTTGTTTTATGAAATATTTAATATAGTCTATTGATTGTTATCAATAGACTATATTATATAGTCTTATAGGTTATAAGAAATGTCATCTGAGGATGGTGGAGGGAAAGAGTTGAGTTTATAGGGCTAGGCTACACATTCTTAAAGAACACGATATTACTCCCAAGGGGGTGAAAATTGGTTCTTGGGAAGCAGAAAAAAAATCTACCCCTTTCTATGTATGCAACACAGGTATGCATGCATCACACAAACAGATCTACAGCATATCTATTGTTTTAAAATCTAATAAGGGTGCCCTGGCTGGTGGCTCAGTGGCTAGGTGCCAGCCTGGAAACCCAAAGGTTGCTGGTTCAATTCCCCAGCCAGAGCGCATAACCAGGTTGCAAGCCAAGTCTCCAGCCAGGTCCTTAGCTGGAGGCAGGTGAAAGGCAACCATATATTGATGTTTCTCTTCCTTTCTTCCTCCCTCTCTGCCCTTCTCCCTAAAAAATAAAATAAATAAAATATTAAAAAAAATCTAATAGGGGAGAAATTGGGGAAAAATACCTAGACTGATTCATTAGGGGGGTGGTAATGGAAAAAGGCAGAGAAACACTGCCTCCCTTCTTGTGGTTCATCTGGGTTCATTCTGAGTTTTGATGAAGTGATGGACTCATAAGATTCAGAGCTATTCTTGTAGTACAGAGGTCCCAGAATGGCCTTCTGCTTGGAGAGGTGTGGAGTGAAAATTCTGTAGCAGCTTTTCTACTCCTATGAAAATGTTACCTTAATGAGCTTACTTACAATAGAGGCCTTACCTTACTTTTTTCCTGCTCTTCAACTTGGCCTTCAAAACCTTTCCTTTTTGTATTTTTCCTGCTGTTGCTGTACTTCTTAAGTAAGAATGAGAGAAAAAGTTCTGGTGATGGTGAATCTTAGTTTTGCCCCTGACCCTATGACTCCTAACAAGATATAATTAGTTGGGTAGTTGAGTTCCTACTGTGTTAATCCATGTTTTTCTGTTTTTTCCCATTCATACAACCAACTCTACACAGGACTTGGGCTCTGGGGTGGTGGTGGGTGTTCTTACCCTCATTAGAGCCAGGCAGAAGCAATCCTGCTGTCCTTCTGTGCACCTCAGCATTTTATTTAGACTTTCATTGTTTTTGTTCTCATCTTACTGTATGTGAGTGATGTCAAAAATCACACATTCCCCCAAATCTCTATTTCTTTGGCCAAAAATGTTTCCATTTCCATGATTAACTGCACATGATTTTTAACAAGTAAAATTTCACTGAAGTTTAGAAAATCTGCAATTGCCAAATAAGTTGAGATAATAATGTAAGAATGAAAAAGTAGACAAAGGAAGAATTATTTTAGTTTGGGAACATACTGGGTTGTATGATGATTTTACTTTCCCTTACTTTTTATACAAGTTATTTTTGTCTATGCTCCAGACTTCTGAGGTGATACAGATTCAATTCTGTCATGATAGAGGAGGTCAGCACTCAGGACATGACACAAGGATCCTCCAAAGGGCAGATGCTCATGAAACTAGGTCAGAAAAGGGAGCCTTTGCCAAGAGCAAGGCAGGAAGTAATCCCATCTGCTGGTCTTGTGTGATTCTAGTACAATCAATGGAGTCATTATCCTATGGGATAATGGAGGAATGGTTTGGAACTCACTTATCAATAGAGAAAGAGGTAAACCACCCCAGGAGAAAGAGAGATGCCCAGAATCTGGGAACTCCTGAGTTCAGGAACCTTTATTCGCTGAGCCACTGAACTTTCATATACTAGGGAATGTGGAGAAGAGCATTTTTGTCCATATTTGATGTTTACTTACAGTATAATTTTTGCTGCTCTTTTCAGACAGAAACACAAATAGAGGTATCAATGTACTTGCATGGTTTACATATTATAAAATATATAGTATTGTATATTATATATAGTATTGTATATATTAAATTACTTCGTTAGTCATTATGTACAGCAATATGTAGTATTATGTGTTATAAAATATATGAATATATTTTATATATTATAAATGTATTATATATTTTGCACATGGTATTTGTTTTACCTGAAATGGCCTACCTGAACTTGTTTGACTGACAGTTTGCTAATTTGGTGGTTTGTTTTTATAATTTACATTTTCTTTTTTTTTTTAATTTAATTTTATTGTTGTTGTATTACATCCATCCCCTTTTTACATTTTCTTAATAGTGAGGATGATTTTTATTTCATATGTGTCTTGGCTTTTTGAATTTCCACTCCACTTTAAACAGACAAGACTGTTTAACTATAGATTATTCTTGTATTTTTTCTGTTGGTTTGTTTTACAAATCAATATATATTCCTTATATATTCTGATAATAATCACCTTTTGGTTAGAAATAGTACAAACATATTTTCTCATATATGGTATGTTAAAATATTAATTATTTTATAATAATTATATAAATTACATAATTGTGACATGGGACACAATTCTGGCCAATGAAATATTTCTGTATATTTAATTTTATAAGAAATTGCCAGTCCTGTTGGCATTGGCTCACTGGATTGAGCATCAGCCCATGAACCAAAGGGTTGCCTATTTAATTCCCAGTCAGGGCTCATGCCTGGGTTGTGGGCCAGGTCCCTATTTGGGGGCTCATAATAGGCAACCACACATTGATGTTTCTCTCTTTCTCTTTCTTCCTCCCTTCCCATCTCACTAAATATAAGTAAAAAAAATCTTAAACAAGAAGAAATCGCCAAAGTGCCTTTCAAAGCAGTTTTACCATTTTTCACTTTCAACAGCAATGTAAGAAAATTCCAATTGCATCATATCCTTGTCAATACTTGGTATTATTAGTCATTAATTTTAGCTTTTCTAGCGAATATGAAGTATGTCACTGTGGTTTTAATTTTCATGTCTCTGATGACTAGTGATATTAAGTAATTTTTCTATGCTTATTGGCCATTTGGTTAACTTACATGTTTTGTGAAGTAGTTAATAGATTTTAACTGCAGAAACATCCTTGTGTACTGGAAAAAATTTTACTGAGTTATGACCATTTTTTTCATTCTTTTCTTTATTCACTTTAATGTATTATTTAATATTTTCATCTTTGCTCATAAATGAGATTGACCTATAATCCTTGTAATCTCTTTGCCCTGTTTTGGTGTTAAAGTTATACAATTTTATAACATGAGTTAGGGGAACCTTTCCTATTTTTCTCTTCTTTGGGATATTTTGATAAGGTAGGGGTTATCTTTTTCTTGAAGGTTTGATAAAACTTCATTGTAGAACTGTCAAGACCTGATCCTTTTACTGATTATGGATCTACTCCTGTATTCTATTTTTTCTTTGACAATTTATTTTCCTTTTAACTTCATCTCAAGTTTCAGTTTGATTGGCAGAAAGTTTTCTATAGTATTTCCTTTTGTTTTTTAAATATGTCCTGAATTTGTAGTTAGGTCCTTAAAATTTTTTTTTCTGGTATTTTTTTGTGTACTTCCCTTTTTTTCTTCCTTAATCAGCCTTGCCAGAGGTTTGTTTTATTTTATTGCTCTTTGTGCTATTTGTTTCATTTGTTATTATTAATTTTATTATTTATTATTTCTGTCCTACTCTTTGATTTTACTTCCTTTTTGCTTCTTGTGATGGATGCTCAGTTTTTTTACCTTTCAATTTTTCTTCTTTTTAAAAATATGCATTCAAGACTACAAATTTTTTTCTAAGTACCTTGTAAGGTAGGGATGTAAAACTCATTGTCATGGGTGGAGGGTTGTTGGGGGGCACATCAGCCTCGTACTTGCTTTCAAAGAGTCAAATGTAATATAGATGTAACTACTCCTTAACTGTTAAGCAAGCCAGGTGGAGACAAGGTGCCAGGCTGAAGGTGCTGGGTTAGGTAGAACAAGGTGGAGGCTGGATTCGGACTGCTGGCTTTGTGTTTGCCACCCATGTTGTAAGATACATCTCATAATTTTTGGTATGTAGCTTTTTCACTTTCAATTCTAAATTTTGACTTTTTTGTTTCCTGGGTTATTTGGGACTGTCTTTTAAAATTTCCAAATTTATGGGTTTTTTGGGGGAGCGAGGTCTTTTTTTTTTTTTTTTTTTTTTAATGAGTTCTAATCCTATTGCATTGCAGTCAGAACACATGGTCTGAGTTGGTTGGTTTGAATGACTTAGGCATCAATCAGCCTTTAACTTTTTTTTTTTAAAGCTTAACTAGTATTAGTATTTATTAGTATCAATATCAGTATTAGTATTAATATTGATGTGATTATTTTATTTTTTAAAAATTTTATTGTTGTTGTATTACATCCAGCCTTTAACTTTTGATCCAAACACTTTGAAATTAGGAATAATGTGGCCAAAGAGAATGAATAGACCAGACAGAATTAATCCTTTGAATGAAACTCCACAGAGAAATAGGATTCCTGTGATGTTAATTCATTAGCGAGCATGATTTAGTCCTCATGAGGAGTCCTGTCTGAGATACCTGACTACCTAGGTGCAATTCTTCAGGGATGAAGGCAATTTGGCCCACCACAGTCTGATTAACTGAATATTGCAATGGCAATTTTAGCTGAAACTCAAAGACAGTGGGTGACAAATATCCTAGCAAGGGGCCAGACTATATTGTGAATTTGCAGAAAAAACATTTAAAATTAGTTTTCTCCATCTTAAGCATACGTTCACACCAGGGATGAAAACAACTGGGTGGTTGAATGTTAGAATTTGTGAAGAAAATTTCTTTGGTGAGAGCTTTATTGTGAGTAACCCTTGTCCTCACTAAGGGAGGGGTAAATTATGCCTGACTTCACCTCAAGCTTAATGAGTGACACTTTAATGGGACAGCTCAGTTTCTATAGCCCCTGGAGAATGGAGGACACAGGATGACCTGTGGCTTTGGTGAAATATCATTATCACGCTAATCACTGAAGGGGTCTTTTCACCTGTGTGCCCACATGTGTGATCTATTATTGTATTTATCAAATCACATTATAATTACCTGCTTATGCATTGTGTTAGTCTAGTTGGGTGCCACAACAAAAGACACCAAACTGGATAGCTTAAGCAACAGAAATTTGTTTTTCACAGTTCTGGAGGCTGGAATTCCATTAGGTGCCAGGACTTGTTTCTGGTAAGACATCTCTCCTTGGTTTGCAGATAGTTGCCTTCTTGCTGGGTCCTCACCTGGTGCTTCCCCTTTGTGCATGCCAGAGAGCAAGAGAGCTCCAGAGTCATCTCTTCTTACAAGGATACCAGATCTGTTGGATTTGCCTCTCACCCTTATGACTTAATTTAAGACAGATTACTTCCTCAAAAGCCTTACTGCAAATACAGTTGCCTTCAATATATGAATTTTGGAGGAACACATTTCAGTCCATAATGTGCATCATTCACTACCATCAGACAAGATTATGAGCTTTTTGAAGACAGAGACACTATATTTTCATCTTTAAGTCCCCAGCATTTAGTACAATACTTAACACAGAGTAGGTGCTTAATCAGTGTTTACATGTTTGCTAATCTGATTTCTAAACTTTCTGTTTTGCTGTCTATATGGATGTCTTCTCATGTCCTTGCCTTGTGATTGGATGGGGCCTTGGATTAGTGCTGGACAGTGAGTTGTGAGTGGAAGTGATAGGAGTCCTTTCCAAGCTGGAGTATTTAATTGATGGTGTGAGATCCTCTAGAGTTCTCTTGCCACCTCCCATGGTGGCTAGAAATGCCCCTAATAGAGGCTGCTTCAGAGCCTTCATCCTAGAGTAAAAGGGGCATGAAGATGAATCTCCAGCCAATCATGGTGAACATGTAGCTGACCAAGATATATGTTATTGGTTTAAGCTACTGAGAGTTGGGTGCCATTTGTTACTAGAGCATAGCCTAGCTCATTCTGATCAATACGTTGTTTCATCCCCTTCAGTCCTTTATACTATTCAGGCAGTACAAGGGCACACTTAGCCAACTTCATTTGAAGTTATAGTCAAAAGAGAAGTCTCCTCATGCCTTACAGCCTATTAAAATCCTGGTCACTCTTAAGCTTATATGAAATTCATCCTCCACAAAGCATCCCTTTGCCATACTTACTTGGAATCTGTCTTTCTGTTTTCGGATCCCATATTATTTTACAATGAAAACTTATTCATACTTGAAGTGTAGTAGTTTGTGTAAGAGTATGTTTGTTTGTTTTTATAATATTTCAGTCCCCATGAGGGTAGTTTACCTGATGTATGTGTCTTTCCTCACACCTGCCAAACCTAATAAATGATGGTTGAACTGAATTGAAGCTTTCCTTCTACATCCATTATCATGTTTATTGTGTCCTCTAAGAAATGGTAGTGGTGGTGGGTATTCCAGCTTTCTGAATTGGAAAGAACATGGGATTCAGATTTATACAGATGTAGGTTTTAGTTTTTTGGCTCTGCCATGTACTAGCTGTGTAGCCTTAGACAAGTCACTAAACCTTTCTGAGTTTTGGTTTCCTTATCTGTAAAATGGGGATATTCCTTATAGGGTTTCTATGAAGATTAGATGGCATGTGCCAAACACCCAGCAGTGTTTGGCATAGTGTAAGTGCCAGTTGGTGCTTGCTTCTTTTCTCTTTTAATTAGCCAACTTGGGAAAGCAGAATTGGAAGCTGAATGAAGGCTGTCTCAGACAGGTTTTAGAGAAGACATTTTTATTTTGAACACCTGTTTCCTTCTATAAGAACATTTGGAATCCTTTAGAATCTTTTTCATGTTTTCTCTAATTTTAGGTACCCCAAACCTCACATCTGAGCCCATTAATAATGAATAATAAATACATGACAATAAGATAGGTGGATTGCATTAGACATTTGTAAAAGGAGGTTTATTGCTATTTTAATAGGATATTTCATCCAGAAAATTCCTGGGTGTGGGGTCTTTCTTGTCCTAAGTTTATCTTTTCATAGCAACAGAAGGGCTCTTGTATTTGTCAGTGGTTTTTCTGTGATAAGGAGAGGAAACTATAATCAAATTGGTTTATGCAGGCAGGGGAGCTTATTGGCCTATTATACTGGGAAGTCCAGGGGTAGCCCTAGATTCCGGCTCAGTTGGATCCAGGTGACCAACAGCTGTCAAAAGAACTTTCTCTGATGCAATTTCTTAGCTTGTCTTTTTTTCTCTCTTGATTTAATTCTTATCTTTCTCATATTAGACAAATTTTCCCTTTTATACTTTTCAGGCAAGGAGATGGTTGCTGGAAGTTCCAATCTTTCTCCCAGCATTTACTCTCGGGGCAAGAAACATTTTTTTCTTACTGGCTTTACCAGACAAGTCCTGGTGAAGATTCTAATTGGTCTGATCTGTGTCACTTGCCCAATCCTGAACAAATCACTGTTGTGGGTTGAGGGTGGGGAGAGAAAGTGGGAATCCTGACTGACCAGGCTGGGTTTCAAGCCCATGCCTGTATGGGTGGTAGAGGAAAAGGAAGGTTCCTATGGTTTACAGCCCTTCAGGTCCATGTACGCTAGGGAAAAGGTGTCTCCAGAGGAAGAGGCTGGCCAGGCAAATAAATGTGGTGATTTGTTATATAGAACTTTATAGTTTCTGCAGTCCTTTCCCTTTTTATTTATTTATTTAATTTTTTCCCCTCAAGTATTCCTTTCATTAAGTGTCTTTCTCATATGTAATACAGTTTCTCCCACTGTTGTTTTCTGCTCAGCATTTAATGATTACTTAATTAGAATTGAAAGGCCCCTTAACCCTTCTTCAATATGTAAGTTCAAGTGGTGAACACTCAATGTGTTCCTTGGGAATGTCTCTGTAAGGAAATAATGAATACAATAATGTCATCTGAACTGTTAGGATGATTAGTTGCTCATTTCCTGAGCATTTTCTCCAGGGTTGAAAAAGTACGCTGGGTAAAGCTTCATCCTTTACACAGGTGGTAAGGGAGACAAGCATTGCTGCTTCTGGGACCTTGTGGCAGAGGCTATGACTTAAAAAACCATGATATTGTGCTTTGGTAACCTAGTGGGAGGGCTAAATATATATATCCTATTCTATAATGTAAACCTGGTGAGTATCCAGTCTTATATTTGTTGTCATGGATCAGATTTTGTGCTATATATTGGTATTATGACTACAGATCCAGATGTGCCCAAATCCTGCTCTGCTAAACATCCTTTCCAATGGTTAATTCCGTGTGTCACTTGACAGGGCCAAAGGTACTCAAATTAAACATTATTGCTGGGAGTGAATGTGAGAATGTTTCTGGATGAGACTAACATATGAATAAATGGATTCAATAAAGTAGGTTGTTTACCCCAATGTGGGTGAGCAACATCTAATCCACTGAGAACTGGAACAGAATAAAAATGTGGAGGAAGGAGGAAATCATCCCTTTTTTGCTTCTTGTCTCACTGCTTTAGTTGGGAAGTTGGGATGTCTCATTTCATCTTCTTTAGCCCTCAGACTGGGATTTAAACCCATCAGCTCTCCCAACTCTCAGGCCTTTGAACTCAAACTGAATTACATCACCAGCTTTCCTGGTTTTCTTCTTTACAGATGGCAGACTGTGGGACTGTGCAGCCTCATAATTATGTGAACCAATGCTTCACAAACAATTAATCAACCTCTATCTAGATCTATATATCGATGTCTGTATCTACATATATTGTAGATTTAGATATCCATCATGCTTTTCTGTTTCATTGAAGAACCTTGACTAACACCTCCCCTCCCCAACCTCCATGCCTCAGGATAGCAAAGTGGCTGATAGTGCCTTGTAGAGTTCTCTGGAAAAGACTGGGTTCAAGCTTATAGAATAGGTTTGAAATCCAAGTGGGTTCTCCCAAATTGTCCAAGCATAGAAACTTTGAAATTCCTACAATCCTCTGGTTGGCCACATGAATGAATGAAATGGAAGAGATATTGAGAGATGGATATGGCCACATCTACAAATTGGGCAGGGACTTAACTTCTTATTCCAGCTGTGTGGATGAGGCCAGAAGAGACAGAAGAAGAGATAGGGCTCCTTTTTAACCCTGACAAGATTTGTGATTTGTCTGAGGAGGAAGACCCAGAGGGTCAGTGTAACTCTTTAAAGCTCAGTGGCCTCAACCATGGTGATTATATCTTCATCAATATATGGACCCATGACCAATCAGATCACTACCCTCTTCTTTGACAAGCAAGATAACTGAGACAGCACAAAGGCAAAATTAGATCTGGCGTGGGAGAAGGATCTGAAATGATACTTCCCCAGCTTTTCATTTCGTTCCATTTTCTAGTTTAATTAAAAAATCTGGAAATATTAGCTTATTGGGCATCTCAGACTAGTAAAAATGTAACCACAGAATCTACCCACTGCTCTTGTTGATTAGAATATGGCATATATATAAAAGATAATGGTGACCCAATTCAAACATTTCATCTTATGCAGACATTTCTGCAATAATGTGATAAGAGCATTCCCGAAATCCCCCATATTCTACAAAATCAATAGCACATCTGAGACAGAGCAGGTGATCTAACTGACCTGTAAAGAAATTTGGATGAATGATGAGCATTGTATAGGGTACCATTCTTTCCCAGCTTCCTACATTTGGTATGAAACATTAAAATTTTGGTAAAAATTGTATATGAACTAACATGACTTCTGTGTTAAATTAACATTATTTCTCTATTTTCAGTCTTGTATGTACTAATTTGCATATAGAAACATGAGTCATAGAGGAATATACAGTATTTTTCTCAGATACATGCTATGACATATTTTATACTTATTTTGAGTTTTATCTGTAAACTAGGGGTAAGAACATTTGCTTCAGATCTATTAAATGAAATAATGCATGTGGGAGCTCAAGTAGATGACAAATGGTCATGTAGATATTTGTAATGAGATCTTATAACTTGCTTACCAGTCTTGGGAAAGTTACTTACATGCTCCTGTGGTCCTGCTTCCTTATCTATAAAGTTGGGAAAATATTAATACCTACTGTGTACAGCTGTTAAGGATAAAATGAGATGATACACAAAGTAATTTGAACAACTCTAATATAAATGAGTGTTTCTTCTTATTACCAGGTTATTATCATGCCATCGCTGAAAAACAAACATTTAAAGTGGAAATAAGCACCTGTCATGATGTCCAAAGACAAACAAAACCCTCAACCAGATGTCCCTCTAGACACTCAGAATTCTGGCACGTGTCATCTTTTGAGGGACACTAATCCCTCTTCCTTCATCCTTTCTCCATTCTGTCATCTGCAGCTTTCAGGCTTTCTTTTCCTTGCCCTCAAATAATAACTATCTTTTATTATGTGCCATTAGGTTTCCTCAATACTTACCTATTCAGTCTATCACATACTTATAGCTAGTGCTTACTGGGTGCTGGGCACTGTTCTAAGCACAATTATTCACTCATGTAATTTTTTGAAGTAGATCTATTGTTATCTCCATTTTATAAATGAAGAGGACACTGAAGCACAGGGAAGTTAGGAAATTTGCTCAAGGTACTCAGTTTGTGAGTGGAATGGCTGAGATTGCTTGCAGGTCTGTCTACTGCCAAGATGTTGGACCTCACCTGACCCATGCTGTTGGGGGAGGGGGAATTGGTCAGCACTGCTGATTGGTTTGAGTCACTTCTCTGTCCTTGGCATTGTTCTTGAGGCTCTTGTGTAAATGAGCATGGCTGACCTTGGTCTTCCAGATCCTTCCTCAGGAGACTTTGGGAAATACAATCTGACCTTGTGGAAGAGAAGCACAGAGAGCACCCCTGAATTGTTTCCCCTCACAAAACAGCACTTATTTGGGCCAATGAAATCATTTTCAGGAAACCATGTTATCTATTTAGAAGTTATAGGTACAATCATTTAATTCATATCCGATGTTCTGTGAAAGGATGATTCCTACTCCTACTTTTATTTTTTTTTCTCCTATCTTTACTTCCAAAGGAAAAATTTATTATGCATTTCCCTTCATTTAAAAAATATTTAACAACTGATTTTTGTGTTGCATGAAAGTTACACATTTCCTAAGATGCATTTGCTGTTTTATTTTCTTTCATTCAAAAATGTGTCAGTAATCTTTTTGTTAACATGAAGATAAAGGATTAGTAATGCAAGATGCAGTTTTCTTGTAACCTTCTTGAAAGCAGACTATAGTTTCTTATCTGGCTCCAACATTCATTTTCCTGAATTGAAAAAAAAAAGTGACTTAAAATGAAATAAACCACATTTGATTTTTAAGAGCATTGCTAGCAGGAAAATATACTGAGAAAGGCAGACTTGGTTGGATTCCAAAAAGCCCCTCTGCTCCCCAAGTGAGAGAGTTGACTAACTTTGCATTTTAAAGTATAATTTTAATGCAGGAAAGAATTGTGAATTATCTCTCATTAATTACTTATCAAAAATATGTCTGATTTTATTCCCTGAAAATTCAGGCTGTTAGAAAAACAGAAATGAGGTACAAATATTTATGAGTCTGGTTTAAAATTTTATTTTACTTACTGAGTGTTTTTCCTGAGCAAGGAGCTAAACAAGGTACTGAGAATGTTTCAAGAGAGAGAAAAAAGACCCCCTGCTCTTTATGGGTTATATCCCCTTGACCCTTGGTGGTGGAGAAGGCATACATGGTTGAGGAAAATACAATACTTGGTTTACACTCTCAGCCACAAAGGTCAGGACAAGTATAGGGAACTGATGTGTCTTTTATGCTCATTTATCTAAGTGAGCTTGCCTCAACCTTCCTTGCCTACAAATAAACCCTTGGTAAGTGTGTAGGTAGTAGAGACTCAAGCTGTTTGCAGTGTCACCTGAGTGCAGATGGGGACTTTGAAATAAACCAGATTGTCTGGAGGGCAGCTATGTTAGGCTAGAAACAGCTTGAAATGTTAATCTGTCTGGAGTAGAATATATTCAAACACAACGAAACTGAGATGAGACCAAGGGAAGAAATTAAAACAAGTGGCCCTTGGGAAGAATATTTTAGTACAAGCAGTGCCTCATCAGGGTGGGTATTCAGAAAACAGTCATTGAATTTAATTGAATTCTGTTTTGGTTCCTGGAAGAGATTGGGCAGGTCAGGTCACAGAGCATTGGAGAAGCTCCTGGCAAAGGTTGTTCCACAGGAGCCTTAGCATGTGAGGAGACAGTGTCTCTGTTTTCATTCCAGTCATGAAATATTCTTTTGCATTACCTTATCCTTACTAGACTGGGGTTTCCTGAGGCAAGTGTCATCTGCCTTGTTCTCTGCCCCTTTCAGAATGCAGCATGGCACCTAGAACATACTTATAAATGAATGCTACACCCAGTGTAAGTTCCATCTTTGAGAAATTGAATTAAAAACAAGTGGGGAGGAAGAGGAATCTGGGGCTAGAAGGAGGTCTGGCTGAGGGGAATGACAGAGGTTGACTGTGTCTTGTCCATAGGGCTGCTAGTCTGAAATACTTCACATGCCAGTGAAGTTGCCGTTGTCCACAGGAGAGTTCTGAGATTCTGAGGGATGGTGTGGTAGGATAATTGGTATTTACCAAGTTTCCTGCCACCACACCCCAAGATTGTTCCTTGTCTCTCCTATCCCCACCCTTCTCCAAGTACATTTCTCTTCCATCCTGCACAGTCTGCTCCATTCATTGAAGGGAAGGCACAAAAGAATATAAACAAAGGGTTAATTCTTTTTAAGAAACTTTACAAGACTAAGCCCTAAAGGGTGCTAGACATATAATTCACCATAAAACAGTGGTTTTCAACCTCATTGGATCTAGCAGGCTCCCATTTCCTTTTATTCAATTGATCTGTTACAGAACATCTCAAAAATCTACACCAGCTGAGAGAAGTTATATGAGCCTGGTATACCCATCACCCAGCTTCAACAATTGTTGATACATGATGCATCATTTTTCATCTACCACCTTGGTTATTTCATTTTTAAAATCCTCACCTGAGGACATTTTTTTCATTGCATTTATGCACCTGAATTGGGGATTGTATGTGCCCAGACCAGGATATTACACCCACAGTCTATGTATGTGAATTGATTGGGAATCATTTGGGGACAATGCCCCAACCAACTGAGCCACTCTGGCCAGTGAAAAGCAAACCATAACATTTTTATTTGTAAATTCTTCTGTATTTAATCTTTTAAAGTAAAAGGCTATTTTAGAAAATATAACCCCAATATGATGTTACATCTAAAGATAATTAATAATTTCCTAATTACCTTTTTCATGTTTACTTGATTAGCTTATACTTTTAAAACAATTTGAGTAAAATTCCTTTTTGTAACTGGTACTTTACAAAGTCCTTCTTATTATTGTGAAATAAAGTGATAGATCAATAAGATCTACTCACATAATAACCTTCCCCTACCCAATATGAAGGAGAATTAAATGAAAGCAAATAATAAATAAAACATGTATTTCAACACTTAATTGCTTGGGTGCTAGAAGATATAATAATGTATTGATGGTTCTATGCTTGAACACAGAAACACCGTGAAAGTAGAGGTGCTATGTGGTAATTTTATTATTATGAATGGCATTGCCATCAGTGACATACTATTTTGAAATAAACTCTTGAAAAAATTTCTAACAAAATAGAGTACAGCCTTTTCTTAATTCTGTTGCTGTTTCTGAAAGTTTAGTATATATTCAAAGTGCAAAAATTACTTTGTGTTTATATGTAAAATGAAATTAGGCCCTAGATGCAGATAATTATAAACTATTTTATTTATTAAAATATTTTATATTTTGTTTATTATTATTTTAAAAACCACTTTAAAAATTAATTTTATTGTTGTTTTATTACAATTGTTTCATTTTTCCTTTATTGCTCTCCCCTGCCCCATCTTTTGCAGTCAATCCCCTACTTGTCCATGTCCATGGATCCTTCACACTAGCTCCTCAACTTAACCCTTCCCCTGCTTTTCCCCTTCTTTCCCTCCCCTCTAGTCACCATCATTCTGCTCCTTTAATTTAATTTAATTTATTTATTTAAATTTTATTGTTGTTGTATTACATTCATCCCCTTTTTGCTCCCCTCTGTCCCCCTCCCCACTGCTCCTTTTATTTTTTCCCATGTCTCTTATTCCTTTCTGCTCATCTGCTTAAAGACCACTTTATGGATGCATTAATAACATACAAAAAGCTGTACAAAGCCCTGGCTGGTAGCACAGTGGATAAGGCGCCAGCCTGCAAACCCAAAGGTTACTGGTTGGTTTCCCAGCCAGGGCACATAACCAGGTTGCAAGCCAGGTCTCCAGCCAGGTCAGTAGCTGGAGGTAGGTGAAAGGCAATCATCCATTGATGTCTCTCTCCCTTCCCCTCTTTCTAAAAATAATAAATAAAATCTTAAAAAATAAAACAAAACACACATGCACACACACACAAACCCCAAAACAAAAAGCTGCACATTTGGAGATAAGTACACCTTTCTAAAACTATCATCACAATCTATGTCATAAACATATCCATATCTTCCAAAAGACTGGGGAGGTATTTAACAATCATATGGAATATAGCATAATTCTTTATTAATAGGACCATCCCATGCATTGTGAAATGACTATTACTCTTGCCTCTTGCCCACGAAGTACCAGAACTATTTTAGATTAAAAGAGATTAAAGAGACTTGACAGCTCAAGTCAGTGTATAATCCTTAATTGAATTTTGGTTGAAACTAAGAAAAACTGCTATAAAAAATATTAAGACTTCTGGCCAAGATGGAGGTGTAGGTAGACACACTGCATCTCCCTCCACAACTAAGAAAAAAAAACAACTACCTCAAAGCTAGAGACAACCAGAAATTCCAGAAAATTCAGCTATATAGAAGTCCTACAAACAAAGATATAAAGAAGAAATACTCATTTAGATAGGTAGGAGGGGCAGAGCCAGGACAGAGAGGGCATGGTTTGGTGGCATGGAGGCTGTGGTGGGAGAGGGACTGGGGTTGGTTGGTGGAAAGTACAGTCACACATAAAAAAAAAAAGTAGAGTCATGTTGGGAGTACTTCCAGCACTAGACCAGACTGTGCAGCTCATGGTTCCAGTGCCAGGGGGAAAATAAATCCTCATTGCTTCTGACTGTGAAAGGAAGTGGGGGTTGAAGTGGAGGAAGAACCTGCTGGTCTCTTAGCAGACTCCATTTGTTTAGAGGCCCCCATAGTTCTAGAATGTCCACAGACCCACCCACTCTGGGAACCACAGCAAGGGCAACAGCTAGTGGGGCACCAGTCCCAAATAGGAAGTAAAAGAATTACATAGGAAAGGGATGAGTGCTGAACAAGCAGCATTGTTTCCTCTGGCAATCCTCTCCCACATGCAGTGCCACAGCATGATGAAACGGGGTCATCCTGTACTGATGAATACCTATGACTCTATCCCTTACAACATAACAAGTGCGACAGCTCTACTTAAGACACAGAGGTGAACACAAGAGCCTGTCAAGTTGAGAAGACAAGAGAAGTATGGCCCAAAAGAAGAAACATATCAAGGTTCCAGTGAGAGAACTAAGTGATGAAGAGATAGCCAATTTAACAGATGTGGAGTTCAAAACTCTGGTGACAAAGATGCTTACTGACTTGACATATATGCTTGAATATGGCAAATGCGGATAGGAAGAAGTGAAGGCTAAGCTAAGTGAAATGAAGAAAAAGCCACACAAAATAAATGGTAAAGGGAAGGAAGCCAGGTATAAGTCAATGATTTGGAACATAAGGAAGGATGAAATAAACAGTTAACTGATACAGAAGGAGGAAATGAGGAAAGGCTTAAGAACCTCTGCGATGACTTTAAGCATGCCAACTTCCAAATCATAGGGGTGCCAGAAGGAGAAGAGGAAGAGAAAGAAATTGAAAACTTGTGTGAAAAAATAATGAAGGAAAATTTCCCTAATTTGGTGAAGGAAATAGACATACAAGTCCAGGAAGCATAGAAAATCCCAAACAAGCTAGACCCAAAGAGAACCACACCAAAACACATCATAATTAAAATGCCAAAGATTAAAGATAAAGAGAGAATCTTACAAAGCTATCCTTTTGAATTAAAGGGCAGATAAAGTGCTTCCCAGACAAGATAAAGCTAAAAGAGGTCATTATCACTAACCCATTATTATATAAATGTTAAAGGGAGTTACTTAAGAAAAAGATCAAAATTATGAACATTAAAATGATAACAAACTCATAGCTATCAACAAAAAGTCTAAAAACAAAACAAAACAAAACCCAAACTAAACTAACAACCAGAATAGGATCAGAATCATAGGTATGAAAATCACTGGGAAGTTTATCAGCTGGGAGAGGGAAAGGGGTGAAACAGGGAAATGGTGCAGGGATTAGGAACCATAATTGGTGGGTACAGGATAGACAGGGCAAGTTAAGAATAATATAGGAAAGGGTGAAATCAGGGAACTTATATGCATCACCCATGGAGATGAATTAAGAGGGGTGGGATTGTGGGAGGGAAAGGGGGTCCTGGGTGGAGGGGAGCAAAGGGAAAAGAAATTTGTACAACTGTAACAGCATAATCAATAAAATATACTTAAAAAACATTATTAGGATAATTGGGACATTTGAATAACAAGTTGTATAATAGATATATATTTTTTTAAAAATTATTTTTGCCCTGGCTGGTAGCACAGTGGATAAGGTGCCGGCCTGCAAACCCAAAGGTCGCAGGTTCGATTCCCCAGCCAGGGCACATAACAAGGTTGCAAGCCAGGTCTCCAGTTAGGTCTGTGGCTGGAGGCAGGTGAAAGGCAACCATACATTGATGTCTGTCTCCCTCTCTGCCTCTCTCCCTTCCCCTCTTTCTAAAAATAATGAAATAAAATCTTTAAAAAAAAAAAAATAAAATTATTTTTATTTTTAAAATTTTATTATTTTTAGAGAAAGGGGGAAGGAGGCATCAATGTACGGTTGCCTTTCACCTGCCTCCAGCTGGGGACCTGGCTGGAGACCTGGCTAGAGACCTGGCTTGCAACCTGGTTATGTGCTCTGACTGAACCAGCAACCTTTGGCTTCACAGGCTGGTACCTTATCCACTGTGCCACCGGCCAGGGCTAGATACTCATATTAATGATAAATTTTTAGATAATCTGGGTAATTTTCCTATTCTTGCAACTTTCTAAATAAAAGTTTTGGAATAAATGCCCTCATACATTTTCAAGACTGCCAGAGCCAGTAGCACTCTTATTGAGCATTGGTGCCCCAAGTGACGGGTCCAGAGGAAGGAGATTGAGCTGGGGAAGAAACAGGAGAGTTAGAGATGGGCATGAGTTTCCTTCCCTGTGTACTGTGTTGGGGTGAGTCCAAGATGGGTATCCAGAAACTTCTTCAAATATGGGCTTCCAATAATAGTAATGACTTGTAATCCACTCTCCTCTGGCAATGGCAGTCTTGCTTCATATTCCCAAGGTCACGATAATACGGGAACAGATTCCCATTGGAAGAGCAGAAAGTCACTACATTCCTAGGAGAAGTACATAAATGGCTGATAAAGGTTCAAGAGGTCATGCCGGTAGCTGCCAGTACATGAGGGTGGCTATGGCCTAGGGGTCCCCTCTGTGCCCACTCCCACATCCTAATTTTAAGCAATTTCTAAAATGTAGCTACTAACCTGAATAAAAAAGGGCTATGGAACAGGGTTGTGGGGTGGGGTAGAGGACAAGGAACACACACAATATGACTGAGTAAAACTTAAAATGCCTGGATGATTATTAATTTGAATTTATTTGGATGTGACTAAATTGTTTGCTCCTGTCAAATGAAAATGGAGGCTCAAACTGAGCAAAGTTATAGAAAATAAAGTTACTTTTTTTTGCTGGTCAACCTGATTTTGTAGTCTGTGAAAACTTAAATCTGCTAATTATATCAGATGTGTGCATGCGAGAGAGTAATACTCACATTCTAATTCTACAAGATGCTTTTATTTATTTTATTTCATGTTTTTTTCTGTGCTATTGTTTCCATTTTCAGAGAAGGTCAAGGGCATTCCTGTATATACAGAATGTATCTGAAAGATGACAAGGAAGTGAACAGAGGATTGTGCAAACATGGAAATATTTTGCTAAAGGCAGGAAGCTGCTGAGGGGGAAGTCATGTCTGAAATTGTGAGTAGGGAAAAGTATTGTAAGTCTTGAGAGTCTCTTTCCCAAGAAAGATAATCTGTTCATTAAATAAATCAATTTCAAAAACAGTGATATTCTTAAATGAGGCCTGCAGAGAATGTATGGGTCCTCCATGAAATAAAACTCCTGTGCCTTCAGCTGGCTCCCTTTGTTTAATCAGAGGATGCCATAGGAACCAGCAGGGGCAGATGGCTGAGATCCTATCGTGTCAGTCCCAGGAATTAGGAACATTAATTTTAAAGGGGGATTAAAGCCCAGAAGAACATTTTTAAAACATCATGTATTTTCGTAAGCATGTAGGCATGCCTCCTTGCTAGATGTTTATGTGATGAGTCTTTGGAACAGAAACTGTGACAGAAGCAAGGAAGCTCTATGTGGGGGAAAATATCAATGTTTGTCTTACAAAAACCAGAAGGGGTTCTATTCTTGTCCTAGTTTTGGTTGTTTGGCTTATGGGATGTAAGGAGAGTCTGGCATCATTCCAGCTTGGTGGGTCATAGTAGATCTGGGAATTGAGGCCTCTCTGAAGACATTGCATCTTCCATGAGGGAGTCCTAGGCATGTAGAAGCAGGGAGACAGTTCATTCATTCTGGACTAGACTTCTGAAATATTTCACTGCCCTGCTCTGTGGACTTCAGGTCATTTTGGTGTTTTATTCTTCAGACCAGTGAATGCATACCCTTGGGTATACCTACAAACTTTCCATGCAGCATGAAGGCATACAAATAGTTTGGATGCCCAGATTCTACATTTCTAATATTTATCTGCCTGGGAACATGCCTGAGGTCTGCAGATTCTCCTTTTTTCATCTCCTCTTGTACTCTCACTTTAGAATACCTCTGTCCTGACCATGGTCCTTTGCCTCAGACTGGATAAATCTTTGGGGACAACCAACAAAAGGTGTTGGGTTGAGAAAGTAACTGGGTCATAATTTCTCTCACTACTCAGTTGGTTTCTGACTCTTTACTTTTATCGAAGTTGATGTGTATCCCTTGTTCCTGCCTGCACCCTTCTTTTTACCCAGGATAATAGTATGGACATAATTATTATGTCCATGAGAACATTAATTATGTCTGAAATCAGGATGTGTTTCATAGTCAATGACGTCTTACAATTCCTTCAGTTAGGTCTTAGCCGTGAAGTGCTTTTCTTGCCTGACAATTTCAGAAAGCTCCAGTATCAAAACTTGCAGAATGGTGTCAATGGCTTAGAAGAAAATCCCAGAGACAACAGTGGAACACTCCTAGCAAATGTGACTTTACCAGTTTCTGGATGGCACAGAGGATGGATGATATTGGGTAGAAAATTGTGGCCATTAATGTCTCAGTTGAAAAGTGATTTGGAAGAGCTAGACTCATAATGTGAAGATGTTATAGGTATACCAGAGCCAATTTATTTCACTTATATTACCTTTATTAGAATGCAGAATGACGACATATAATTAAAACCTATGTTGAAAGCCTAAAAGAGCTCTTCTAATCCAAAAGAAAGTATTGCGTAATTGGCAGGACCTTCTCCTAGAGGTACATAAAAATACGTCTTACAATCAGTGATGTAGTATTAGCTTCAGTGAAATACAGTATGTTTAATAGTTATATATCAGAAAGTATACTTTGTCCCTTCAATCAATTGTGCTAAAATAATTTTAGTGATAATGTAGTTTAGAAAAAAATGTTAACAGAACTAAAGGCACATGTAAATAAAGATATTCCTTTTAGTATATACACACAACTTAATAGTTGTGGAATTTTGCGCAGTATCTGACATTTGTCCCATATTTTCCTTGAAAATTTGAAATACCCATCATGTTTATTATAGCACCCTGGGGTACCTTAGCTCACAATTTTGGAACTGTAAGCGTAAGATGTAATTATAACCTTTTCTACTGTGTTAATGTGGCCCAGGATCTCAGTTTTCCTGAGGTGGTTAACACTCTGGCAGCAGCTTGGGATAAAAGCTTCATGAAGATGGGCAAAGAAAAGGCTGAAAACAGTCCAAGGAGGAAACTTGGGCTCAATGAGAGCCTTTCACTAGGATTAATAGCTATTTGTATATGCAATTTAGAGAGACCTCCTAAACAATCCTGACTGTTGCTAAGGATTTTAACATTGTCAGTGTAACATCATGCTCTCTCTCTTCTGATGCAGTCTATGAGATCATAAGCTCCAAGAGGGCAAAGACCATATCTTCTTCACATATATGTGATACTTAAAATTATATATAATTTTATAGTATGCCTAACACAGTGCCTGGACTTGGGAAGGTACTTAATAAATATTTATTGACCTAAAAATCAATAAATTGATAGATGGAAGAGAGAAAAATATATGGTATCTAGTGCTAAAGTTAATTTTTGAACTTCTTTTGTTGAGGAAAAATGGTTAAGCATAGAATTATGCTTTGATAGGACAGACAATCTTCTACATCAATGGAGGTATCAAATATGGTAGCCAGGTATGATTTAAGAAGAGCACTGAGTTGTATGAGGAGGGAATGAGGCCTGCTAATGTGCTCTTCTGCCATGGAGAAGAATAGGGGTGATCCTGGTCACCATGCCTAACAATTTAAATTTTTTATTTCTCCTTTTCCTTTGTCAACAAAGTAAGAAAACACTTATTTGGTCTCGTGAAGGGAGAATAAAGTGCTCTTTTTAAAAATATGTACAAAAATCTATTCTCTTAAGAGTTGTTTGATGTGCCAAGCTGCATCACTCCACCATTTTCTTTAAAAATGTAATTAGAAATTTGTAGTCATGAATTCTTTAAGGCCATTTGAAGTTCTGAGTTTCTGGAGTTCTCTGTGTTTCTGTGAACCCTTGAATTTCTGCAATCTATACTCATCTGTGTCTTCAGACCTTCTCTGTTGGGCCTTCCAGTGATCATGCATCCTGCTGTCTGCCCCTGGATTCTGCAGTTTAAGGTGGGGAAGGGGTGGCCGCAGGCACCAGAGATGAAAACAGAGGCCTTGGGAAAATGTTAGAACATAAAATGAGACTTTAAAGGGAAAGGAAAGGCCATGGCGAAGTAAAAATGATGAAGAGGTGTTTTTAGCAACAATTGGTGACCCTGATGACTATTTCAAAGTCATTTATTTTGAATAGTTTAAGGTGTTAACCTTGGCCCAGACTGCCTTTAGCCACCAAGGCTGAAGGTGTCCAAAGTGAATTATGCAGAAGGCCATTTAGGCTGAGCCTCTTGCCATTCTGAATCGGATGCCATTTTTAATTTTTATTTTCTTATGGTTGCTGCATGTGTGTGTTTGTGTTTGCAAAAGCAGTTTAGGCCCTGGAATTGCAAGCTGTTCTGTTAAGACCAGGACCGCCTTGTTATCTCCTATCTTTGTTCCTCACCTCATTTTGAAGGATTGTTACACATTTGTAAGTACAATGGGATTATTTATTCATTGTGCTGTCCACTCTCTTCTGTGCCACAAAAGGAGAAATAGCCTGCACCGCGACTTAAGAGCTTTCTGACCGCTCCAAAGTCATGACATTTCCTTTGCTTTTTGATGGCTGGCTTTGAAAAGCAGGGGAAGCTGGGTGACAAACTCTGTTGGCTCCAGGAGGGAGATGACTTGTCGTAGTTGTGAAAAAGCATATTTAGTCACTTTTAAAAAGCAAATTGCAGACTTAATAGAGCCAGACAGTCTTCTTGGGAGATTGCTACAAGGTGGATTGTCTTGATAAAACATTTGAAGCTAGAAATCCATCAAGCGTCCGTGAATATAAGCACTGACCTGAACCCAAGCACAGAGCATTCTCACCAAACTTCTGAGTAATTTTTTTAATAGAGAAAGGATAACTGTCTAGTACCTTTCATTTTTGTCTTCTTTGCAATTCTTCCAGTTCCAAATCAAATGAAAGAGTATGATGATGAACTATTTTGAGTCTATCTGAGTCCATACACATTGGTATCTGTAGGCTCAGCTTTTTGGCTTTCTGCAGAAGCTGGGAAATGTGCACTTGATGCATGACCAAGGGCAAATCCCTATGATAAACAAAAACAAAACAAATGCCTTCTCACCATCACCCACTCCCCAGCCCCTCGATGATTATGATGTTTACTATCACTTTTTAAGCGATAGGACAGAGTAATCCAAGTCATGTTGATTTCCTCCTATTACTTACTTATCTTTGAAGTAGTTGCTAACAGGTGAGGGTAAGGTCTCTAGGCATTGCAGCACTTCGCCAGATATAGATGAGATTGAACAAGAGTTGATACTTTATTTAAGTAATAGCTATAATATGTATGGTTGGCTAATTAAGACCTTTCCTGGACTATTACTTTTGTCTCCATTTTATGATCTGAAAGGGAGGTAGTGCACTCTTCCTACTCATGGGCTGTGGATGAAGTGCCAGTTCAATGGACTGTGTTGAGGAAGCAAAATAGCTGTATTTAAAAAGACTTTTATAGCAAAGTAAAACATGCACCTTGCAGAATGATTATGGCCTATTGTAAGCAATAGACTAAACAGGATGAAGAGAAGGCTTAGGTTAAAAGGGGACACTTGGAATGGGCTCATCTTGTCCTGTTTCTTGCTTTCCCTGCCCTTCAGCCCAAGCTCTTGGAAAGGCTGTGTATTGCAGCATTTGTCTTTCTTTTTTTCTCCATTCCATCTTTCTTTCCTCAGAAGGAAAAGTATAGACAAATAGAAAATGTCAATGTAAGGTCAGTACTTGTATACTAACTACCCAGAATTAACTAATATTAATATTTAGTCATTTTGCATTAGGTTTATAAAATTATTTAAATGCAATAGAGCCTTACAGATAAAATTAAAAGATGTCATTCATGTTTTTCTTTCTACAGAAAAGAGAACTTTATGATCTTGGTTCTTCTCTCACCCTTTCCCCCAAAATCTAGAGGGGAGGGGGTCAAAGAGGACTGACTCTACAATAAAAATATTTAAAAAATACAAATGGTATTGTAATATTCATAGTACTCTCATTGCTTTTTCATTCAACATTTTATCTTCCAAATCTTTCCATGTTGAGATGTGTGTTCATTTATTTAAATTTCTGTACAGTATTTAACTATATGAGCATATAAAACTCTCTTCTTGATAAGTGTGGACATACCAGGTATTCTGTCAAAATCATCTTGAAGATGTGTGCCCAGGGGCCCTCTAACCTCCCCCAATCAGAACTGGTTGACTTATACATGGGCAGCACATTTGCTATCCTAAGAATTTTCCTTTTGCCTTTCCTGTATTGGATTTCCTCTTTTCTCTATACCCCATCTTCTTTTTTAGTTAACTCCTTTGTTATAGTAGCTTCCTGAAAAGTAATGCATGACAGAGAAACTGTTTGAGAAGTTGAATGTCTAAAAATATCTTATTTCAACCTCACCCTTAAAACTAGTATTTTTGATGCATAATTTTAAGTTGAAAATAATTTTCCTTCAGAAAAAATTCAAAGGCATTGCCCTACTGTCTTCTTCTTTCAGATTGTTGTTTAGAGTTGTGAAGCTATTCTGATAATTATTCTTTGTTTGATACCTATTGGTATTGTTTTTCATCTTTGGAAGCTTGAAGGTTCTTCTAGTTTTCTAAAATTTCATGATTGTATGTATTGAGCTGGGTTAATGGTCATCTGTTATGCTGGGTAGTTACTGGATGACCTGAAGATGTCACTGGAAAATCTGAACATAAGTTCTTAAGTTCTGGAAGATTTCTTGAATTATTTCTCTAACAGTTTTCAACTTCTTCAACAATTATTTCTCTAATAGTTTTCTATTAACTTTCTTTTAAACTCTCCAAATAAAATATTTTAATTTTGTTATCTTTTAAATTTGCACCTGTCTTAAAAATATCTTCTTATTTTTCCTTTCTAAAAAATGGTATCTTGTTATTAGTTCATATATATATATATATATATATATATATATATATATTTAAATTTTATTGTTGTTGTATTACATTCATCCCCTTTTTGCTCCCCTCTGTCACCCTCCCCACCCACCCGTTCCCCCCAAAGTCAATCCCACCTGTTGTCCATGTCCATGGTTCCTTTATACTAGGTTCTTGTTTAAGCTGCTCCCCTTTCTTGCCTCTGCCTCCCCCCTCCCCCCAACCCCTTTCCCCCTGACCACTGAAGGCCTAGTCATTGTATTCATGTATTTGGTTCTGTTTTGCTTGTTGTTAGTTTTGCTCATTATTGTCCCGTAATGGGTGAGATCATATGATATTTGTCCTTCACTGACTAGCTTATTTCACTAAGCATAATACTCTCCAGTCCCATCCATGTTGTTGCAAAGGGTACAAGTTCCTTCTTTCTTTCTGCTATATAGAATTCCATTGTGTAAATGTACCAAAGTTTTTTGATCCAATCATCCACTGATGGGCACTTAGGCTGTTTCTAGCACTTGGCTATTGTAAATAGTGCCGCTATGAACATAGGTGTGCATAGGTTCTTATGAATTGGTGTTTCAGGCTTCTTTGGGTATAGTCCAAGTAGTGGAATTGCTGGATCAAAAGGCAGTTCCATTTTTAGTTTTTGAAGGAAGCCCCATACTGTTTTCCACAGTGGCTGCACCAGCCTGCATTCCCACCAACAGTGTATGAGGGTTCCCTTTGCCCCGCATCCTCACCAACACTTGTTGTTTGTTGATTTGCTGATGATTGCCATTCTGACAGGTGTGAGGTGGTATCTTAATGTAGTTTTAATTTGCATCTCTCTGATGACTAGTGATGTTGAGCATTCTTTCATATACCTCTGGGCCCTTTGTATATCTTCCTCAGTGAGTTGTCTGTTCAGGTCCTTTGCCCAGTTTTTAATTGGGCTGTCTGTCTCCCTGGTGTTGAGTCGCATTAGTTCTTTGTATATTTTGGAGATCAGACCCTTTTCTGAGGTATCATTGGCAATTATGTTTTCCCATACAGTTGGTTCCCTTTGAATTTTGCTGATATTTTCTTTAGCTGAACAGAAACTTTTCAATTTGATATAGTCCCATTTGTTGATTTGTTCTTTTCTTTCCTTTGCCCTTGGTGAAGTATCAGTAAACATATTTTTGCATAGGATATCCAAAAGTTTACTGCCTATGTTTTTCTCCAGGACCTTTATGGTGGCACTGCTTATGTTTAAATCCTTTATCCATCTTGAGTTGATTTTGGTGTATGGTGTAAGTTGGTGATCTAGTTTTATCTTTTTGCATGTTGCTGTCCAGTTCTCCCAACACCATTTGTTGAAGAGACTGTTTTTACTCCATTGGATGTCAAATATGAGTTGACCATAGAGTCCTGGGTTAATTTCTGGGCTCTCTATTCTGTTCCATTGATCAATATGTCTATTCTTATGCCAGTACCAGATAGTTTTGATGACAGTAGCCTTGTAGTATTGTTTGAAGTCCGGTATTGTGATTCCTCCTACCTTGTTCTTCTTTCTCAAGATTGCGGTGGCTATTCATGGGCGTTTTTGGCTCCATATAAAATTTTGAAGTATTTTTTCTATTTCTGTGAAGTCTGTCATTTGTATTTTAATTGGGATTGCATTGACTATGTAGATTGCTTTGGGTAGTATGGACATTTTAATGATGTTAATTCTTCCCATCCACGAACATGGTATATGCTTCCATTTATTTGTGTCTTCCTTGATTTCTTTCTTCATTGTTCTGTAGTTTTCTGAGTACAGGTATTTTACCTCCTTAGTTAAGTTGATTCCTAGGTACTTTATTTTTCTTGTTGCTATGGTAAATGGGATTTGTTTTTTCGCTTCTATTTCTGTTGTTTCATTATTGGTATACAAAAATGCTTTTGATTTCTGGATATTGACTTTATACCCAGCTATTTTGCTAAATTTGCTTATTAGGTTGAGTAAATTTTTGGTGGAGCCAATTG